>VDFB02047230.1:320634675-320770832 GCA_007258455.2 Sequoia sempervirens | reverse complement strand
TAAACCCTAAACTCTCAACCCCTAGATACCCTTAAACCCCATACACTTAACCTTGGACACTCAACCTTGAACATTATCCCTCAACCTTCAAACCTCTAACCTATACCCTATACCCTCAAACCTTCAAACCTCTAACCTATACCCTATACCCTCAACATTGTACTTATGCCATAAAACCTCAACCCTCATCCATATGCCTTATACCCTCAACCTTAAAACCTAAACCCTAATTCATTAAACCCATATAAATTTAACCCTTAACCCTAATTCATCAACCCTATACCTTAAAACCTAATCTCTTATCACTCAACCCTTAAACCTTAATCCCTTAAGCTCTCAACCCTTAAACCATTAAACCCTAAACCCTTGACCCTTAAATCTTAAAGCCTTAAACCCTCAACCCTTAAACCCTAATCCCTTAACCTTCAACCATAAACCCTATCCCTAAAGCCTCAAACCTCAACCCTTAAACCTTAAACTCTAAACCTTATCCCTAAACCCTCTACTCTTGACATTATACCTTAAACCCTAATCTTTCAACCCTTAAACCATCAACCCTTAACCCTTAATCCCTCGAACCTTAAACTCTAAACCCTCAACACCTAGATACCCTTAAACCCTTAAACCCTATACCCTATACACTTAACCTTGGACACTCAACATTGAACATTATACCTCAACCTTAAAACCTCTACCCTATAACCTATACACTCAATCCTATACTTATTCCCTAAACCCTCATCCCTCATCCATATTCCTTATACTCTCAACCTTAAACATTGAACCGTATATCTTAGAAACTCAACCTTGACCATTATCTCTCAACTATAAAATTTCAACCCTCTACTCTATACCCTCAACCATATGCTTAAGCCCTAATCCCTCAATCCTCAACCCTATACCTTAAACCCTAAAACCTACACCCACAAACCATCATCCCTCTACCCTATAAAATCACCCTTATACCCTAAACCTTGAATATTGTGCCTCAACCCTATACTTAAAACCTAAACCATAAACTTTGAGCCCAAGTCACCCTATGCCTTATGCCCTCAATCTATATTGTAAACCCTAAATTGAATATCCTAAACCCTAATCCCTATACCTTACACACTTAATCTTATACACTCAACAAGTTAAATATTATCCCTCAACTATAACCCTCTACCCTCAACCCTATACCTTAAATCCTAAACCCAAAAATCTCAACCCTCAACCCTATAACCTAAACCCTAAACCATAAACCTAATACCCTCAACCCTATACCCAATATCCTAAACCCTAATCCCTATACCCTATACACTTATCCCTATACCCTCAACCCTTAACACTATCCCTCAACCCTTAACACTATACCTTAAACCATAAAACCTACACCTTCAACCCTATACCCTCAAACTTATAACCTAAGCCCTGAACATTATCCCTCAACCCTATACTTAAACTCTAAACCATAAATTCAACCTTGTACCCTAAACCTTAAACCTTAAACCCTAAACCCTCAATCCTAAATGTTATACCCTCAACCATATACCCAATATTCTAAACCCTAATCCATATACCCTATACACTTAGCCCTATACCTCAACCTTGAATACAATCCCTCAACCCTCAACCCTATACCATAAACCCTAAACCCTAAACATTATCCCTCAACCCTATACTTAAATAGTAAAATCTACACTCTCAACCCCTAACCCTATATCTTATACCCTAAACTACACAATCTAAACCCAATACACAATATCCTAAAACATAATCCATATACCTTATACACTTAACCATATACCCTCAACCCTAAACATTATCCCTCAACCCTCAACCCTATACCTTAAACCCTACACCCTACACCCTCATTCCTATACCCTATACCTAAAGTTTATACCCTCAACCCTAAACCCTACATTCAATCTTGTGCCCTAAACCCTAAACCCAAAACCCTCAAGCCTAAACCCAATACCCTAAACCCTAATATCTATACCCTATACACTTAACCCTATATCCTCAACCTTGAACACTATCCTTCAACCCTCAACCCTATACCTTAAACCCTAAACCATACACCTTCAACCTGCATCCGTCTACCCTATACCCTATACCTTATAACCTAAACCATGAGCATTATCCCTCAACCCTATAATTAAACTCTAAACCCTACATTCAACCTTGTACCCTAAACCCTAAGCCCTAAGCCCTAAGCCCTAAATCCTCAACCCTAAACCCTTTATTCTAAACCCAATACCCAATACCTCAAGCCTATACCCTAAACCCTAAACATTATCCATCAACCCTCAACCCTCCCTTAACCTTATACCTAAACCCTAAAGCCTACATTCAACCTTGCACCCTAAATCACAAACCCTCAACCATAAACCCAATACCCTCAACCCTATACCTAATAGGCGATGACTATCCAGCCCTAGGAATGCACCAGGGGATGGATGTTATGCCATGCCTCCATCCATGCATCTCGTACAAACATCAAATCAACTGAGGGCTTTGGAAACTGGTATGGATGTGCCATATGCCTCTGCCTTCCTCGTTTCTCTCACCAACGTGCGAACTTGGACCCCGTGCAGACTTGTCTATAATTTCTTCCAGTCATACCTATTGCAAGTGGGTGAAAAATATGTAATATGGGAGGATAGGATTTATTTAAAAGAATATTGATTATATTTTATTTTATTTTTTATTAAATATATACTTTTTATTAAATTGAAATTTATTCAATAAAAAATATTATTTGTTAATATGGAAGGAATAACATTTATTTAAAAAGATAAGAGTATATTTTATTTTATTTATTATTAAATATATATTATATTTATTTTATTTCTTCACATAGAACTTTCAATATTTAATTATAATTTTAAAATTATAAAATGTTAAGAATGTATAACTAATTAAAATGTATTTAAGAATGTATTTTTCTTAATATATTTTAATTGTATTAATATTTAAAAATAATAATATTTAATTTAAAAATATTGGAATTTTATTAAAAATATTATTTTTTATTTATTTTAATTTTTTAAATTTTAATCTATTTTTAATATTTAATAAAATTGAATATATTTATATTCTCTTTATAAATTAGAATTTTTTTTATACATTTTATTTTACAAAATCAAAATTAAAATATTTAAAATATCAAAAGAAAAACATGATATAGTTATCTTAAATACATCCATCTAAAAAGATGTCAATATTAAATTATTATATTTATTCAAGTGTTTACATTATTTAAATAAACTAGCATACCTATATTTAAAAAATATATGTATTGTAGATGGAGAGATGTCTTTTAGAGACACCTATAATATAAATAAAAGAAAATAATCCTTAAATAAATCTAAAGTAAAAAGTAAAATAACTCTTAAGTAAATAAAATCACCTAAGAGTGATAAAATAACCTAATTATCATATTAATTGAATTTTATATACAGTTATTTTCATTTTTCTGAATCTCATTTACATTTTTAAAGAGAATACTTGTTAACCCACCAAAAAACCAAAAATATATGTAATCACCATGTTTTAAAATAGAAAAAATTAACATTAATTATTTTTGACATTGAACTCAAGTGTAAAAGTGCTTCGGATTTAACTATGTGTTTTTACATCAAGTTTTAATCACACTAATATAATGTATTAGTATATCATGTAATGAAAACATATTAGTTTAATTAAAACTGTAATACCCCTCATGCTATTTAGACTTATTATTTTCTATGCTTTAACTTGATACATTGATACTATGATGATACTATTATGGTTTGATTTGGTTGGTTTGAAGTTTGATGATGTTGTTATTTCTTTAGTGGACATGATCATTTAATATGACATTATTAGTATGATTTATGATACTTTGTGTGTTGATTGGATTATTGTTATTCAAATAGTTGCTCATTAATGTTTTATATGTCGATGTGATGATTTTATGGTGATCATGTTATTTGAATTCAGTATTATTTTATAATGCAATGGTTTAATAATTAGTTATGATGCAGTAGTTAAGTATCATGTTATCTTATGATCAATTTGGTTAGAAATGTTAGTTCGTCATTGATATGGTAATTGTTAGAATAGAGTAGGTGAGAGGACAGTGTAGCATCACTCGTTCACGAGTGCCCTGCTACACTGCAATTCCTTCTCACGATAGGATGCTTGATTATATATATACATGTGCTACTTGACATTTATTTGGATGCAGGATTGCAGGAATAAGTCTCGATTCCACATGCTTCGGCAGGACAGGGCGAGCAATAAATTAACCCAATGGGTAAAATGTTGAAAAAGGGAGTAGGTTTGGAAGTGTCCCCGTCCCAAGTCTGTCATTTGTTGTGAGTCGTTGTGTCATGACTGAAGTTTTGTCCTTGTCTTTATGTGGTTTGACTGTTGAGTATTTATTTAATTCTTGGTTAGTGTTTAATTAATTAATCGTATTTCATAAAATAATTAATTAATGTTGCATTGTTATTTGATTTAATTGCAAGTTAGAAAAATATTAAATTTAAATATATTGTAAATTAAAAGGTATTTAATTAATTAAAATGCAAGAAATTAAATTAAATTAATATTGTTGAGAATAATTAGATATTATCTTTTGATTAATATTAAATTAGAAAAATCATGTGAAGATAATATCTGAATTTAATAAATTATTTTAATTAGATTTGTAGATAAGTTGTGCTTTTAAAAGCTGGGAAAAGGACCAATTAGAAAAGAGGATTTTTGAGAAAAGAAAGCGTAAGAGCTTTATAGAATCTTTATTTTGATTTTTTTTTTTTATGAGGGGATTATTCACACGGAAGTTTTGCTCTATGGTTTTGAATCTGGAAATAAAAATAAAGGAAAAATAGTTTTGTTTAGGTTTTTTTTTGGATAAAAAAATTATTGTGGTTGAAAGAAAAGAGAGATTCAGTAGAATGTTGAAGGCAGAAGGTTGAGAAAATAGCTACAGGAAAGGATTCGGGAAGAGGGTTGCATAAGGAAATCAAGAGGAGGCTTCAGGAGGGATTCTTCTCCGAACGAAGGACTCCAGGTTCCATAAAATTTATTATTCATTCTTTTTGTTCTGTAAAGAAAATCATGTCTATAATACTTTAAATCGATATTTTGTTTGAAAGAGGGTTTTGTTTGGTTGCGTTATATTCTTGATTGATTTCTATTGAAAACCAAATTAAATCTTCTGTGGTTCGTTAATAGAATATGGTTGAGAAAAATACTGTTTGAGAATGAAAATCATTTTATTATCGGATGGAATTTGTGTGCCAAAATTAATAGTCTCTGAAACAAAATTGATTGTCTTTTTATTCTATTATAATTTTAAGGATGAATATATATATATATATTATAATGCATTTACTAAAACAAATATAGAAGTGTCTATAAAATAAATATCTACATAATCTATTTTATTTTATTTAAAATTCTGAGTTTGTGTAAATTCTTGTGGTTCTGTTTCTTGTGAAAGAAATTAGATTACTTTTAAAATTCTTAAACTTCGTAATATGTGTCGTACGGAATATTTATGAAAATAAATAAATTTCATGTCTATGGATCATGAATTTTCGTGTATAGAATATTTATAAAAATTCGTATATAAATTAAAAAAAAATCAGTTGAGAAGATAAAAATATTATAAATGAAATTGTATATATAAAAATTAAATTATAAATTTTATTTTATTGGGGGGTGGGGGTCGGCCGAGGCCATACCACCCACGGCCCCCACTGTGGTGTTGCCACCACAGTCTATGGTATGCGGTACCACAGCCTATGGGGACCGCGGCCACCACAGACTGTGGGGACCGCGGCCACCACAGACTGTGGTACGCACTGTACCACAGCTTGTGGGGGCTGCGGCCACCACAGTCTGTGGTGGTACCACAGCCCATGGGGGGTTGCAACCTCCCTTTAGGGGGTACGCAGTACCTCCACTGTGTAACGCCCCACCGTGCAAACCCCAAAGGACAATTAAACCATAATTACTACACAATTTTTTTTAAAAAGTAAACAACATATATGTCATACACATTAAATCATAACATGAATTTCATTTAAACAGATTCACTAACACATACATCCCTTGGGGTACACGAGGAGTCATTATGAGACTGAGATCCATACAACAACAATAAAGAATAAAATCCAAAGATATATCCATAACAAAATAAACATTAAAAAATAGAACACATACATGATAAAGCAATGATAAGAACCCATCTGAGTAAATTCAACATATACATAATTAACTCAACACAATAATAATTGCCATGGCCAATAACCACATTTGGTTTAATATTACATTACAGTACAATGTTTAAGAAGTACAATGATACAAAAGTGTTTCCAAACCATGAACGGAATCTATACAACAAGAATCATGATACCGAAGAAGAGATGAATACAAAGCATCATAACTGGCTCCAAGACAAGTACAACTATGGAGTCGCTGCAAACGCACCAATCCACACCTCTCGATCCTCGACTGGGGACCCAATGGGGTGCTTAGCACGTTCCACCTGACCATGTGAGTCCGAAGACCCACCCCCCATGCTAGGAGCTGACAAGAAGAGTCCTCAACCAAGAACATCCAAACACGGAATCACAAGACTCAACGCCATACAAGAGTATCATAAAACTCAAGAATTACAAAGACATAATCCACAACATCCAAGAGTCATTAAAATAACTCAAAATCATAAATCTCATCACATAAATCAAAGCAATGACCAATATCAAGTAACCAAAGAATGACCATGAAACACTTCCAAAACAAACTGAATTAATAAATACAATTCCAAATTGCAATTAAACATCATAACACAGTTCCATAAGAATACAAGATCGTAAATCAAATATAAATGAGATCATACAAGACCACAAAATATACTAAATATATATTAAAACAATAATCAATTTAAATCAATATAGCCAACAATCTAAACTACCTCCCATAACCTACTTCCAGAGGAACACAATAAAGTAAAACACATGGGCAACTAGGGGAGAGTGTCATCGCATAGTCCTACATGGGTTGTCCTGTGCTCTTCCTCCCAACTGGAGGCGTCGGTCCCATCTATGGCTGTCATGTGCTCTTTCTCCCAACTGGAGGCGCCGGTCCATAGGGTGACTCATGCGGAGCCGTAGACCTCTTGTGAAGACGAGGTCACGACCTTGCCAACCACGGCCTTCTCAGCCTTCCATTAGCCTACGGAAGCACTAATGAAGACAAGGCATCCATTTTATTAATCTTATAATGATATTACTACCCAACCCTCCTAAGTTAATTATTAGGTTTTCACTTGTTTACTAACTCACTCGTGGGTTATCCTGTGCCCTTCCCCTTAAACGGGGCATCGGCCCCCACGAGGAGCCACTCTCCCTAGAGACCCAACAACATAAAAAAACCAAGGGTTGTACCATCATAATTTTGAACCAAGAGTCACAATAGAGAAGCATGTGAGGCATTACCCATCTCGCTATAAATACATAATCAAAGTCTCAACAATTCCGTACAACCCTTTCAAAATCATGAAACCAAACCACTTGCCACATAAAGGGCACATAAAGAGGGAGAACATCAAAAGTCAATCATCTCAAGCCTCTGGAAGCCAAAAGAATGAAAACCCACAAACAAGGGTAGAATAAAGCATCAAGAGTTTTTCTCCAATAATTCTAACACAAGGATAAAATTTCCTCAAATATGCGAGTAAATCAAAAAAGCCATAAAAAGGGAAGATTCATCAAGACCCATCCGCAAATCAACAATGGTGCCATCTCAAAAAGGGAATGCAAAAGATAATCAACCTTTAATTTAACGAAATCACCTAATAAAACCAAAAGCCACCAACTAGGTATTCCGCGGGAGACCTCAATTTTCTCCTCACAAGAATCCCTTAGAGTGGTACGTAAATCACCATCATAAAAAAAAAAAATCAGCAACATGACAATGACAACAATAATCCAATTTACCACTTAGGGTAAAGAACAAAAGAAAACATATGGAACTCTCCTCAACCAAAAGGACTCAAACGAGTGACCAAAATAATAAAGATCCATCAAACTCATTCATTAATCAAATGCGAACTCAATGAATAAAATCACCTTAGAAACCAAACAACTCAAGAGATAGGTAGACACACCAAAATAAATTCATCATAACAATCGTTAAACATGTGAATACACTTAATGAACGAACAATAAACAAACAAACACATTCTATCCATCTGTTTACGAAAGAGAAATTTTAAGTGACTAAGGATGCTAAGCAATCACATTTCATAATCATTTCAAGACCTATTTTCATATTCATAACAAGATTATATCAGTAATTAAACTTTTTTTTCACAAAACATTATCTAAGTAGTATTTATAACGAATTATTCTTGTTTCTGCATTTCAAATTAAATAAAAAGGTCATCTCTATCCAATAAACATTTTGAGGCAGTCATAATGTAATTTCCTAGTTAATTAACTCACTCAAAAATCTTACAATTCAACTAGAAAGGTTGTATAACTCATGCTACTTACTTAGGAATTAATGACGCATTGTCCCATTGAATTCAAGGTTATTTGATAACCATGTAACAGCATTAAAATGCACCCATTAAATGTATTACTACTAAACTTAAAGATGTAAAAATATTTATTTATCTTTCAAAGAAACATTCCCAATTGAATTACGATACATAATATGCTTAGGTAAGTTATAATCAAAATCTATACATTGATCAAATGTCTTATAACAACTCAATTTACATATTTAATTCTTTTATCAGCGTCCTCCAATTTTAAATTCCATACATTATGTATATATATAAGACTAGAATAAATTTAATATAATTAATATCTTCCTTTAATCTTAATTAATTCACTCTCTTAATTAACTAATTCTTTTAACAAATTTTCTCAAGCTCAAGGACTATACCTTACGTTAATAGAATTACCTAATTTCAAGGTTTAACACATAGCCAAAGAAATCAACTACATACTATACAAACACTCAAGCACATTAACCAAAAGTATAATTAATCTTGTTTATTTTATCATTATAATTCCACCTATTTCCATTTACTAAGAGCTATCAAATTAACTATCATCTATCTTTAAATGATGTCAACTTAACAACTATTTAGACCAGTGACACCCATGGTGCCTGCGGATCATATATGAGTATAGGCTGGGCATTTCCAGCAAACCTGCTTTTTAGTTGGATCCAAAGTCTAAACACTGCAGCTGTGGTAGGTTGCCAATGGTATCAGGGAGATTATATAAATTTAGACTTCCAGGATATGCGAAGGAGCTCATCTAAACACTGTATCCAATAACATCAATTTCTCTCAGCTTCGACTGAACAGAGGTAATTGGCAAAGGCTTGAAACACTGCGCAGACCAAGAGAATTAAAAACTCTGCTCATTGGTCCCCAATTTCTTCACTTGAACAAACTGCTCATTGACGGCATCAGAGAAGACACATGAACCAAGCTTCCTCCAAATTTGAGATGGTTACATTTGCAAAAATGTGAGAAGCCATTTTCCTTCAGTTTTGACAGGTTGACAAGTATATAAGAAAGTGAATACAGGAATTTGGAAATATCGCCATCTACTTGCATTATTGTCAAATCTCAAATGTTATCAGCAAGGCTGAAGGGAACGAGAAAGGTGAGGTGAAAATACGTGACTCAAGAGCAGGAGAATAATGTACAACTCTTCCTTTTTGAACTTTACACATTTATGTTTGGCAGCGAGTTTTCCAGAGACGTGCTCAAGTTTGAAGTTTGAAAATTAACCTTCACCACTATGGACAATAGTTATTTCCGAGGGCAACCACTGTGGTAGATTGCCAACAGAAACAAGCAGGTTATTTAAACTTTTAAATTCCCTATCTGTTCAGGCGCGCGGCTATTACAGGCTGCCAAGAAATCAGAGAGTTTATTTAAATCTATACACCCTACCATGCTCAAATGTGCCGCTGTGATAGGATCCGAGTATTCCATAATGTAATCTTCTGTTAGCTAAGTTTAAATGTTTGCAAATCTTACGTTCTAGGTTCAAGAAATCTGAGGGTTACTTCTTTTAATATGAAATTGTAAATATAAATTATGTAAATGGAATCTTCCACAGGCAACGCTATTTAGAATGAAGAAAATGAAATGAATTTTGCAAGGAAGTTCTCAAAATCTTTGAATTAATGAAGAGCTCCATAACACATCCTATCATTGTAAGGTTGGCTAGTGTTCCATACGCACACCGTTACGCAGATTTAGATGATGAAGGCTGCACGAACATACCTGGAGTCGTCAAAAAAAGAAACACAATTGGGGAAAGACCTTCATTCTGCTGTAATTCCCTCCTCTCTCGTCCATCTGACCCCCTCCCACATATGCTCCCCTCCATAAGAATGTAATTTTCCCCCCTAGAGTTGTCTCTTCCATTCTCATTTATGAGTTTCAATGATTGAGATCTTTGCCTGGAAGGTGGTGAGACAGAGGAAGATAAAACATATACCATCTTTGCAGCTTTTCTTGCCCTTTCCTCTTCCCAAAAACTGATGCTTTATTATTATTTATTTATTTAGCAATAAACAATTCTTTTCCATGCTTTAATCCTTATTCAAACTTGAGTTCAAATTTTTAAATATCTCATCTATGTTAATTCTTAATTTTAAATTTCTTAATTAAATTCACTCAATAATTATTTTTATTAAATTCATTTAGTTACAATTTCTTTCATCTTAAAATAAGAAATTTTCAATGATAATACAATCAAAATTTGTTATAAAATCTAACTCTTTATTTGATCCCAAACCAAATCAAGTGTGACCTTAAAAATTAGATTAATTTGATAAATTACTTCTAGTCATAAGATTAGTGATATTGTCTAATATAAAAATCAAATTAAATGATGCAATCCAAAAGTCCTCATGACTTAGCAAATTACCAACCACAAGTAACAAGTGAAACTGACATGGTCGCCCAACAACCAACTTCCTAAATTTCAAGAATGACCAAAACGGAGGGATATTACATCCTCCCCCCCATAGACATCGACTTACTCCTGGAAGTCGAGCCCAAGCACAAACATGGTAATGCACAATATCAATGATCATAATTACATCAACACCACAAGTTAAATCATCAATTAAATGTCACCAAGTAAGCAAATGAAAAACTAAACACACCAAAATAAAGAAATGATACCAAAACAAAAGTGGTGATGGGGTTGCAACCAGACCAATTTTTCAAACACTTGAATGGGTGACGTACTAGGTTGGGGAAAATTTCTTGTCAGCTCCTATGTTCAACGTCAAACCCATTGGGTGTATATAATGCTCGCCCTGTCCTGACAAAGCAGGTGGAATCGAGACTTAATTCCTGCAATCCTGCATGCAAACAACGTTGTGCATAATACAAATATATCACAAATACATCATGAGAGGAATTCCCAGCATAGTAGGGCACTCATGAGCGAGTGATACCACACTGTCCCTCCCACCAAACCACACATAGAAGTTGAAACAATTCTAGTAACTCGTAAACAATTTTCTTCTAATTAGTTAGGAATATTCATATAAGGATACTAACCATATATCTAATTCATCTACTGTATCCAAATGAATTACTACTTGAAATTATAAGTATCTATACCTACATATTACCATTGCATTACCTTCATCACTTCATTTCTGAAGCCAACTTCCTGTAAATCAAAAGCTACTATAGAACATTGCACATTAGTACCAATAATTCAAGTTGTATTTTAACCTCAAGATACTATATTCTACTAAAAATCATAGAATAATTATCCATAAAACCTCACATCTTCGTTAAAACTCATAATTTTCACACAAAGAACTCCACTTTAACCATTATTCAACACCAAATCTCACATCAATTTCAATAAAAGGGTAAAATTTTACACCTTCGTAGATTCAAGAAAACATAATTCATCGCTCAAGGACAACAAAATCGCAAATTCCACACACACTTGACATATTCACACACATAAAACACATTACAAAAAAAACACATCACACTAAAACTCAAGGGTCCATAGAGCATCCCTGACAGGAAGGATATCGATGCATTGCGCACTACACCGCGGGTCCTATCCTTTCCCATCAGTTTCCTACACCATCGACCTGACACCAGAAAAACAAAAGAAACTCAGTTCCACAACAATGATAGCAGAAAAGTGGAACTCAAGACTCATGGGTCTAAGCGCAAGGTTACATAGTGAGCAGTCCTAGTGCCCAGTGTATGAACCTATGCTCTGATACCAATGTTGTAACGCCCCGTCGTGCAAACCCCAAAGGACAATTAAACCATAATTACTGCATAATTTTTTTTTAAAAGTAAACATAACATATATGTCATACACATTAAATCATAACATGAATTTCATTTAAACAGATTCACTAACACATACATCCCTTGGGGTACATGAGGAGTCATTATGAGACTGAGATCCATACAACAACAATAAAGAATAAAATCCAAAGATATATTCATAACAAAATAAACATTAACAAATAGAACACATACATGATAAAGCAATGATAAGAACCCATCTAAGTAAATTCAACATATACATAATTAACTCAACACAATAATAACTGCCATGGCCAATAACCACATTTGGTTTAATATTACATTACAGTACAATGATTAACAAGTACAATGATACAAAAGTGTTTCCAAACCATGAACGGAAACTATACAACAAGAATCATGATATCGAAGAAGAGATGAATACAAAGCATCATAACTGGCTCCAAGACAAGTACAACTATGGAGTCGCTGCAAACGCACCAATCCACGCCTCTCGATCCTTGACTGGGGACCCAATGGGGTGCTTAGCACGTTCCACCTGACCATGTGAGTCTGAAGACCCACCCCCCGTGCTAGGAGCTGACAAGAAGAGTCCTCAACCAAGAACATCCAAACACGGAATCACAAGACTCAACACCATACAAGAGTATCATAAAACTCAAGAATTACAAAGACATAATCCACAACATCCAAGATTCATTAAAATAACTCAAAATCATAAATCTCATCACATAAATCAAAGCAATGACCAATATCAAGTAACCAAAGAATGACCATGAAACACTTCCAAAACAAACTGAATTAATAAATACAATTCCAAATTGCAATTAAACATCATAACACAGTTCCATAAGAATACAAGATCGTAAATCAAATATAAATGAGATCATACAAGACCACAAAATATACTAAAGATGTATTAAAACAATAATCAATTTAAATCAATATAGCCAACAATCTAAACCAACTCCCATAACCTACTTCCAGAGGAACACAATAAAGTAAAACACATGGGCAACTAGGGGAGAGTGTCATCACATACTCCTACATGGGTTGTCTTGTGCTCTTCCTCCCAACTGGAGGCGTCGGTCCCATCTATGGCTGTCCTGTGCTCTTCCTCCTAACTGGAGGTGCCGGTCCATAGGGTGACTCATGCGGAGCCGTAGACCTCTCGTGACTTTGCCAACCACGGCCTTCTCAGCCTTCCATTAGCCTACGGAAGCACTAATGAAGACAAGGCATCCATTTTATTAATCTTATAATGATATTACTACCCAACCCTCCTAAGTTAATTATTAGGTTTTCACTTGTTTACTAAATCACTCATGGGTTATCTTGTGCCCTTCCCCTTAAACGGGGCACCGGCCCCCACGAGGAGGCACTCTCCCTAGAGACACAACAACATAAAAAAACCAAGGGTTGTACCATCATAATTTTGAACCAAGAGTCACAATAGAGAAGCATGCGAGGCATTACCCATCTCGCTATAAATACATAATCAAAGTCTCAACAATTTCATACAACCCTTTCAAAATCATGAAACCAAACCACTTGCCACATCAAGGGCACATAAAGAGGGAGAACATCAAAAGTCAATCATCTCAAGCCTCTAGAAGCCAAAAGAATGAAAACCCACAAACAAGGGTAGAATAAAGCATCAAGAGTTTTTCTCCAATAATTCCAACACAAGGATAAAATTTCCTCAAATATGCGAGTAAATCAGAAAAGCCATAAAAAGGGAAGATTCATCAAGACCCATCCGCAAATCAACAATGGTGCCATCTCAAAAAGGGAATGCAAAAGATAATCAACCTTTAATTTAACAAAATCACCTAATAAAACCAAAAGCCACCAACTAGGTATTCCGCGGGAGACCTCAATTTTCTCCTCACAAGAATCCCTTAGAGTGGTACGTAAATCACCATCATAAAAAAAAAAAATCAGCAACATGACAATGACAACAATAATCCAATTTACCACTTAGGGTAAAGAACAAAAGAAAACATATGGAACTCTCCTCAACCAAAAGGACTCAAACGGGCGACCAAAATAATAAAGATCCATCAAACTCATTCATTAATCAAATGCGAACTCAATGAATAAAATCACCTTTGAAACCAAACAACTCAAGAGATAGGTAGACACACCAAAATAAATTCATCATAACAATCGTTAAACATGTGAATACACTTAATGAACGAACAATAAACAAACAAACATGTTCTATCCATCTGTTTACGAAAGAGAAATTTTAAGTGACTAAGGATGCTAAGTAATCACATTTCATAATCATTTCAAGACCTATTTTCATATTCATAACAAGATTATATCAGTAATTAAACTTTTTTTTCACAAAACATTATCTAAGTAGTATTTATAACGAATTATTCTTGTTTCTGCATTTCAAATTAAATAAAAAGGTCATCTCTATCCAATAAACATTTTGAGGCAGTCATAATGTAATTTCCTAGTTAATTAACTCACTCAAAAATCTTACAATTCAACTATAAAGGTTGTATAACTCATGCTACTTACTTAGGAATTAATGACGCATTGTCCCATTGAATTCAAGGTTATTTGATAACCATGTAACAGCATTAAAATGCACCCATTAAATGTATTACTACTAAACTTAAAGATGTAAAAATATTTATTTATCTTTCAAAGAAACATTCCCAATTGAATTACGATACATAATATGCTTAGGTAAGTTCTAATCAAAATCTATACATTGATCATATGTCTTATAACAACTCAACTTACATATTTAATTCTTTTATCAGCATCCTCCAATTTTAAATTCCATATATTATGTATATATATAAGACTAGAATAAATTTAATATAATTAATATCTTCCTTTAATCTTAATTAATTCACTCTCTTAATTAACTAATTCTTTTAACAAATTTTCTCAAGCTCAAGGACTATACCTTACGTTAATAGAATTACCTAATTTCAAGGTTTAACACATAGCCAAAGAAATCAACTACATACTATACAAACACTCAAGCACATTAACCAAAAGTATAATTAATCTTGTTTATTTTATCATTATAATTCCACCTATTTCCATTTACTAAGAGCTATCAAATTAACTATCATCTATCTTTAAATGATGTCAACTTAACAACTATTTAGACCAGTGACACCCATGGTGCCTGCGGATCATATATGAGTATAGGCTGGGCATTTCCAGCAAACCTGCTTTTTAGTTGGATCCAAAGTCTAAACACTGCAGCTGTGGTAGGTTGCCAACGGTATCAGGGAGATTATATAAATTTAGACTACCAGGCTATGCGAAGGAGCTCATCTAAACACTGTATCCAATAACATCAATTTCTCTCAGCTTCGACTGAACGGAGGTAATTGGCAAAGGCTTGAAACACTGCGCAAACCAAGAGAATTAAATAATCTGTTCATTGGTCCCCAATTTCTTCACTTGAACAAACTGCTCATTGACGGCATCAGAGAAGACACACGAACCAAGCATCCTCCAAGTTTGAGATGGTTACGGTTGCAAAAACGTGAGAAGCCATTTTCCTTCAGTTTTGACAGGTTGACAAGTATATAAGAAAGTGAATACAGGAATTTGGAAATATCGCCATCTACTTGCATTATTGTCAAATCTCAAATGTTATCAGCAAGGCTGAAGGGAACGAGAAAGGTGAGGTGCAAATACATGACTCAAGAGCAGGAGAATAATGTACAACTCTTCCTTTTTGAACTTTACACATTTATGTTTGGCAGCGAGTTTTCCAGAGACGTGCTCAAGTTTGAAGTTTGAAAATTAACCTTCACCACTATGGACAATAGTTATTTCTGAGGGCAACCACTGCGGTAGATTGCCAGCAGAAACAAGCAGGTTATTTAAACTTTTAAATTCCCTATCTATTCAGGCACGCGTTTGTTACAGGCTGCCAAGAAATCAAAGAGTTTATTTAAATCTATACACCCTACCATGCTCAAATGTGCCGCTGTGACAGGATCCGAGTATTCCATAATGTAATCTTCTATTAGCTAAGTTTAAATGTTTGCAAATCTTACGTTCTAGGTTCAAGAAATCTGAGGGTTACTTCTTTTAATATGAAATTGTAAATATAAATTATGTAAATGGAATCTTCCACAAGCAGTGCTATTTAGAATGAAGAAAATGAAATGAATTTTGCAAGGAAGTTCTCAAAATCTTTGAATTAATGAAGAGCTCCAGAACACATCCTATCATTGTAAGCTTGGCTAGTGTTCCATACGCACACCATTACATAGATTTAGATGATGAAGGTTGCACGAACATACCTAGAGTCGTCAGAGAAAGAAACGCGATTGGGGAAAGACCTTCGTTCTGCTATAATTCCCTCCTCTCTCGTCCATCCGACCCCCTCCCACATATGCTCCCCTCCATAAGAATGTAATTTTCCCCCCTAGAGTTGTCTCTTCCATTCTCATTTATGAGTTTCAATGATTGAGATCTTTGCCTGGAAGGTGGTGAGACAGAGGAAGATAAAACATATACCATCTTTGTAGCTTTTCTTGCCCTTTCCTCTTCCCAAAAACTGATGCTTTATTATTATTTATTGATTTAGCAATAAACAATTCTTTTCCTTGCTTTAATCCTTATTCAAACTTGAGTTCAAATTTTTAAATATCTCATCTATGTTAATTCTTAATTTTAAATTTCTTAATTAAATTCACTCAATAATTATTTTTATTAAATTCATTTAGTTACAATTTCTTTCATCTTAAAATAAGAAATTTTCAATGATAATACAATCAAAATTTGTTATAAAATCTAACTCTTTATTTGATCCCAAACCAAATCAAGTGACCTTAAAAATTAGATTAATTTGATAAATTACTTTTAGTCATAAGATTAGTGATATTGTCTAATATAAAAATCAAATTAAATGATGCAATCCAAAAGTCCTCATGACTTAGCAAATTACCAACCACAAGTAACAAGTGAAACTGACATGGTCGCCCAACAACCAACTTCGTAAATTTCAAGAATGACCAAAACGGAGGGATATTACACAGTGCGTGGTACAATACCTTTAAAAAAAATAAAATTTGTTTCTTATTTATGTATTTTGAGTTTTAAAAATTGATTTTTCATTTTATGCGAATATAATTAATTCAAATTTGCTTTATAAAATAATTTTATAATTCAATTCGAATTTGTTTGCTAATATAATTTTATGTAATTAATTTATATATATATATATAATAATCTTTTCTAAATGATAGTTTAGAAATTTTATAATATGTTTTTGATAAACTGATTCTTTTACAAAAATATTTTATTCTTAGATATATTTATATACTAATTTTGGGATGCTTTGAACAAAAAAAAATATTAATATGATAATTTTTACCAGATATAGTGATGTAGTTTAATTGAGGAAATTGGAATAAGTTATGTGATTATAATTAAATGGAATAGTTAAAATTAAAATATACGTTGTTATAGTGTAATGGTGCGAATTTGAATTAAACGATGCGTTTTGTTTTGAATCGAGTATTCTCAAATTGTTGATTTATTTGTTTGATGAAATTATTGAGTATTGGAAATATTTTTATATGGAGTTGTTTTAAGTAATTGTTTTCTTGAGGTTATTCGTTAAGTCTGTTGTGGTAATCTCTTCATTGTTTTATTGTGTCGTATGGGAAAACCCTAAGTTTACTTTACCTTTCGTAAAAGTTTATGTTATTGTTAAGGACTTCCAGAGATGGAATGCTTTGCTATCATGTTTCGTTTATTCTCCATGTCGAGCAAATGAGGTTAAGGGTCTATGTAAGTCTTCCAAAGAAGTTCTCTAGAGTGGGATGTTTTGTGTAGAGGTTCAATTTGTGAATTGTCTTGGAAATGGTGTGGAGTTGTACTATGTTGTACCCGATTTCCACGAACGGGGATTTGTGCCTCCTGGAAAATAGGAGAGGGTAATGAGATTTGTACCTCCTTGGAAGGAGTGTGTTTTCATATTTGGTTTCCTCCAGTGTTCGGAGTGAGTTTCCTTGTTTTGTTTCCTCCTTGGATTGGAGAGGTTATGTTGTCTAGTTACTTATTATGGTATTGTATCTTGTATGTTGTTGATAGGAGAGTGGCTCTTTGTGGGGGTCCAGCACACAAAGAGGCGCCAGGGTAACTCACCTAGAGTTTAACTAAGTGATAATCTAAAAGAATTAATGGGGATCTTTCACACTAATAAGATAAAGAATGTCTCTCTCTCATGAAGCAAGGGAATGATAAGGCTCGAGATGAGATGGGACGCATAGTTTTGCGTGAGGGTCCGGCGGCCGGTAGAGGCAAGCCAGGGTAACCCAGGATGGGGGTCCGATAGCCTAGGAAGGTTGAGCCAGGGTAACTCATGGCAATTTATGCATGACACTCTTCCTATGTCGACAGTTAATCAGTTATCATGCGATGTTCATGATCTTTGTTCTCTAGAAGTATTGTAACCTCGTGTTTAGTGATATTGTGTTTGTAGTTGTTAAGTGACTTTGTGATTGTAGTTGTTAAGTGATATTGTGTTTGTAGTGGTTAAGTGATTTATTGGTTTCTCTTTGGTTATTGTTGAAAATAGTCTTTGATATTATGTCTTGAGTTTCATTGATGTTGTGATTATGACTTGTTGTTATGTTCTGAAGTGGTTTGTTGTTGTGCCTTTGGATTTGTCATTTTTGAGTTTCTAAGTGGTCTTTGATGTTAAGTTGTCTATTTGGAATTAGTCTTTGTTATTGTTAGGCGTGCTTGGTTGGGGACCCTTCCTTGCCTACTCTCAACACGGGGGTGGTTGGGTGGAACGTGCTTCACATCCCGTTGGGTTTCCCTTTTTGTTGCAGATGTATCTTTTATTGTAGGTTTGGTGGATGTTGATGATCCAGTAATTCATTGTACCAGATGTATGTTATACTTCAGATGTGATGTATTCATTATTGTATTGTCTCTCACATGTGTTGGGATGACCTTGTTGTAAATTGTATATATATGGTTGTTGAGATGTATTTTCAGATAGTTGTATCTTACTATCATTTGGATGTAATGTATATTTAGGCCATGTATTTATTCAGGAATGATCATTTGTAATAGTTGTGTTAAGTTGTGTTATATATGTGGTAATATAAATGCTTCGTACCTTTATAGTATCTTTCGTTGTCTTATGTACATATGTTATGATTATGGTTATGGGTTAGTATAGTAATGTCACTTCGTGTACCCCATTGGATCTAGTTGTGCCACATAATACATTGTTATGTTAGAATACTTAAGTATGTTTATTATATTCTTTTTAAAAAAAAAATTGTTCCATTGTTATTAGTTCCATTGGGGTTTGCACGGCGGGGCGTGACAAAAACATATCATTAAATTATAAAGGGTAGTGTACCATTTTTTTCAATTAAGTTTAAACCTACACTTTCTTTTTTCATTTCTCTATATATATTATTAGTCTATTCTTTCCATCTAATTTCTTTTGTGATTTAATCCTATTCACTGCTCCTTTTAACTCCTCTACTCTCCTACCCTTGGTTTTTTATTCTCTTTCCACCTCCCTTCCTTTCGAGAGGTTCCATGTGCAATCTATATCCTTCCAATCCTCTTCTTAATGCATCCATAATTGTAATCATAGATTGAACTCTAATTCTTGTGATTATTATATTCATATTAGGGTTAAACTTAAAGTGATTATAACCATTAATCTATATTTTGGGGCAACCCATAATATATTAAAATTGAATGTAACCCTAATTAGATTAAAACTTTATTCTAACCCTAATCCTACCTTAACCATAATTGAATGTACCAAACAAAACCACATACCATAAAAATATGACAAGCCAACATTTTTTAATTTATATTATATATGTCTATTATTTAGAAAAAATATAATATATATTATATATTTAATATAATAATAAATATATTTCTATAATAAAAATTTCTATCATATATTTATTATAACATTATTATATATCATTGTATTATATAATATAAATATATATTACATTATATTTATATTATATTATATAATATAAATATAATGTAATATATTTATATTATATTGTATTATATTATATAAATATAATATAATATAATGCAAATATATTACATTATATTTATATTATATTATATTATATATATATATATTTATATTATATAAATATATATTTATATTATATAAATATAAATATAGTACATTATAGATTATTATATATATATATTCTCTTTGATTGTTTTGAATTCATATTCTATAAGTCAATGGATTTGACATTTTTCTTTGTGCCCTTCATGTGAGAGGATCAAATGTGGTGGATGACATTTTTGAGAGATTTTTGAAATTTTTTATATAGAATGTTTTTTTTTTTTAAACTATTAATTTTATTTGGTTAATCTTAGATAATATTATAAAAACATGACAAACATATGGTACATTTAAATATATTTTTTCCTATTAAATATTTTCAAAAATATTTAGATACATATTTCATGATTAATGCTACTTATTATAGATGAGGGTGCCTTTCTCTTTGTTTGTTTTTGATATAAAAAGTAGCAAAAACAAGGGTGTTGTCCCATCAATACAAGGCACCAAAGGCCATCCAGAGTAAGCACACTAACAACACAGTGACAACAGAGAGAACTAAGCCATCACCCATAGCAAGTCATATCAAAAACCAAAAAGCAATAGTAAGCATAGGATAAACAAAGTCCATCATGCAAGAATGATACAGAGCAGATGAGTCCAAAGACCCCCAGGGGTCAAACTAGATAAACAACATTAACATTTAAAAAATTCATAGAGAAATTGAAAAAAACAAAAAGACCCAGAGGTCTAATTCTTTTCCTCCCTGGAAGGTTTACCCTGAATAGCAGTTGCCCAATCCATTGTGAGGAACTCGAGTAGCTCCTTAAAACCAGCATCTGCTTCGCCATCATCCACAGACTTGTCCTTCTGCAGCAAACAAAGATTGGTAGCAGACCTGTGCATGACCTTCAGGGAAATGTGCGACACCTCCTAAACCTTTTTTTCTAGCCTCTCCATTCTCCCTTTCAGCTTGTCAACTTCTTCCCAAGCCTGCTCTTTTTCATTGTGATCTTCCTACAAGGGGGCTTTCCCCTTATCCGTATTAGAGGCTCGGGGATTAATTTCCATCACATTGGCACTGGTAGGGCCCTTCTTCAAGCTTTCAGACACATGGGATGCGCTACTCACTGAGACAGACTAGTCTTCCCCACCTACCACTTTTTTCTCCTAGCTTTCACTATCACTCCAATTTTCATTATCTAAATCTGAGGCCTCCTTAAGACTTCCCACCTTGTCCTGCTTAAGGACCAGTCTATGAGATCTACGGGGGGTGTTAGCTTCATCAGTAATCTCGATGTCGAAATCAATTTGATGGAGGCAGAATTTAGTTTTCTTAGAGGCTTTAGCCTTAGGTCGCGGGGTAGGGGCAAGACACTTTTTTCCTTGGTAGGGGATGTGCCATAAGGAAGGGATTTCAAGGTGGGATTTTTTAGGCATTTTTTCTTACTCGAGCCTGGCATATCCAGAATGCTAGTAGGGGGGAGTAGAGGAAACTGGAGTTTCATCGAGAGTAGGGAGAGATAGGACTTCTTGCACAGTGATAGGCCAAGTAGGGAAAAGGGCCATATGAAAATGATAAAGCCTAGACATAAGGCCTTCGTGTAGGATAGTATAATTCTTTCCAAAAATTGAGGCTTCATTAAACTCCGCCACAATGCTATCAAGACCATGAAACATGAAAAAAGAAATAGAGATATGTTGGTGGTTCCTAAGATGGTTGAGGAAATTAAAGTGGTAATAGTAGTAGACCCCATACCTTCCTTCTAGCATGAAGTACTTCATGATCACCATGGGTCATCCCACAATAATGGGCTACACTTTTTGGCCAAACTTGACATTGAAATCAACTTTTTTAGAGAAAAATTCACTTTCTGACACTTATAGTAGGTAAACTATTTGGAATTTAAAAATGATATAAACTAGTGATTTGTGAGATTTTGTCTGTATATTTTAAATGTATTTTTTTTTTAAATGAAATTAAATTATATTTTTTTTATGTCTCCTTTGATAAGTAGTTTTTAATAGTAAACAACATTTTTAAAAAGTGGTGTGTACTTCAACTCGCATATCTTTTTTTCTATAAAGGATAAAATTATGATTCTTTTGAATTTAGGTTGGTAACATAAGTATCTAGTTCTTTCATTTTGTTTTATAGCATTTTGTTGAATATTTTTCTTTTAATTAAGTTTTGAAGTCAAAACATTTATAATTTAGACATAGGTGCACTTCGGCTCGCATAACTTTTTTGGTATTTATTGAAATTCAATTTTTCTTTTTTTGTTGGAATGAGTACATCAATACCTAGTTCGTATATATTTTTCAATTTTTTTCCTCAAATTTACTATTTTTCCACAATGATTTTTCATTGAACTTGATGTTCAGTGAAAAACCTATGTACAATAAAACTAAAAAATAAAATAAAAAATAAAATAAAAATATATTAAATTTATAGTCGTTGGAAAGCACATTTCGATCACTACAATCATCTAGCTTGATTTATTAGGTTGACTCCATTTTTACCTCCTTCCCAAGCTTTGATAGTCAAAAAAATGCAAAAAAATTGAAATGGTGGAGGGTAAGGTGAAAAAAGGGGGTTCATTAGAATCCCCCTTCTAATGAAGGGGGTTCATTTGAATCCCCTTCATTAGAAGGGGGGTTCATTTGAATCTCCTTCATTAGAAGGGGGGTTCATTCGAACCCCCCTATATGGTGCAAGAGGGGGTTCACTAGAAGGGGAGGGGGGTTCATTAGAAGGGGGGGTTCATTTGAAGGGGGGGTTCATTAGAAGGGGGGTGGTTCATTCGAACCCCCTTCATTAGAAGGGATAAACCATTTTAAATTTTTTAATGGGAATTTCTAATTTTTCTTCATTCAAAAAATTGTAACCCACTATTGTGGGTTTACCCCATACAAACTCTATCCCACGGCTCCGACAGTGCCTCACAGTCAAAGCCACCCCACAACTTGATAGGTTTCTCCATGCCACGAAAGAACTGGTTCAGACTAATCTGGTATGGCACCTTCTTAGGTTTCTTCCAAGTTTGACTACTATTCAGAAGCCCCATAACTCTAGCAATAACCTCCTCAGAGACTTCAAAGGAAATGCCACCGATGGTAACCCTACCATCATTCCAAGAGGTGACAAACTTAATAGACAAGCCCTCATCATGACCAGTCATGGCCTCCATATACTGGGTAATTCTACCTTCTTTGCAAATGTACCAAATAGTGGCATCCACCTTCCACTCATCACATATGTCCAGCTCCACACACAATCTGTCCCCACCCATAGAGCCCACACCAAAGTCACCAACCACCAGAATAGGAAAACCAGGGTAGAAGAGCTAGTAACCAATTCTAGAAGCATCGAAAGGGAAAAGACTAGCGAAAAGTGACCAGAAAAGTAAAAAATGAAGGAAATAAATGCCACATCTCACAACCCATGCAAAGGTAGCAGCTCCCTCATGTGAATCACCCGAGACATGTAAGGGCATGATATCGGTGTAATACTTAGCTATCTCAAAAAATCTCATAAAATCCGCTAACTTAAAAAGTTCAACACAATAATTTAGGGGGTTCAAAAAATGATGACTCCATCGGTCAGTAGGGGTAGAAAGATTCACCATATCATCGGCCCACGAGAGGCCGTGCATGCCATCAAACAAACACATGATATCCATCACCTCACATAGCAGCCAATTATTCAAAATCATGCTCCTGCCAAAAGTACTAACCAAAATTAGTAGGAGCCCAACTAAAATAAGTAAGCACCTTCTAGGACTCAACATTAAGATGTTTGAGATCATCCCTTAAACACACTAGAGCTGAGGGGGGGGAAAAAATCACTTTTCGCCAACACCGAAGCCCTTCAATATCAAGACCTTCTGCCACCATGTTGTTAGCAGTCGCATTCCCCTCTCTAAAGACATGCTAAATAAAAAAGTCATGAAGACCATTTAGGAGTGAGAAAATTTCCTCCATAATACCTTTTAGGGACCACCCCACCTTCATTTTACCTTTAGTGGCTTCCACAATTAGCATCGAGTCACCTTCAATTTCCATGGTCTTAATGCCAAGTGACAGCGCAATCTTAAGACCCCAAAGGAGAGTCATGCCTTCAGCCTGGTTGCTAGTATGATCATTCAATCTCCCAGCATAGGCAACCACCAGGCAGCTAGTATGATCCCTGATAATACCTCCTCTGGTTGTCATCCCTCCCCTAGCCACCCCATCAAAATTAAGCTTAACCCAAGGAGGCTTAGGGGTTCTCCATCTAGTATGCTTCCTAATGATCATTTTGGAATTATCAAATCTCTGAAACTCAATAGGAAAATTCCAAATGGTAGCTATGCTTCTATCCCAAGCAGTCAGGGGATTACTAGGCGTCTTCCATTTGCATGTCGAAATGTTATCCAGGAGAAGCTTATTAAGGATTATCAGTAGACCTTCCACATTATTCATTGTTCCTCTGAAAATCTTGTTATTCCTTTCTTTCCACAAACACTAGCAAATGTGAGGTGAAATAAGTTGCCAGAGAAGTTTGATTAACGGATGATTGGAGGGACATTTCCAATTTGAGATGAATTGGTGAATATCTCTATCAAAAACCCAAGAGATGTTCAACCTTTGTAAAACATTCTACTAGATCTGGGTAGCAAATTGGTTGTGGATAAAAAGATGGGAGATGGTTTCTTCTTCCCTTCTACAAAGAGTACACCAATTAGGGAATTGAAAGCCCCTTTTGACAAGATTATCAATAGTTAAAATTTTCCCATGAATGGAAGTCCACCAAAAGAAATTTATTTTAGGGATGAGTTGATGAATCCACACCTTCTTCCAGCATTGCTCGTCACTACCAAACCTAAGTAGAAGTTGATAAGAAAATTTAACAGTGAACTCCCCTAAGTGGTTCTTTATCTAGAAAATTTTGTCCTCCTTGGGAAATAGAGGGAGTCTAACCATATTCAAAATCTCTTGGAGCTCCTCAACCTTTGGTAGAAGGTTAGGCCAATGTAAGAAAGACAACTTGAGAATTTTCCAACTAGCTCTGGGTGAGGTATAATCAATAATATAAGTACTAATGAGATCTTTAGTGTGTTCCCTCAATATATTAAACTGATTGTCAGCAAGGGGTCTGCTCCCAATCCAACTATCCTCCCAGAACCTAATTGATCTCCCATTACCAATTTTCCATCTGACCCCTTCCTTCAAGAGGGATCTACTCTTAAGAATATTGTTCCAAATTCTAGATCGTAGAGGGAGACCAATCAGGTCCAAAGCTCTAAAAAAATGTCTTTGATTAAGGTATTTAGCCTTCATTATTCTGCACCATTCAGCCCTTTCCTGCACCAGACTCCAACCAATCTTGGCAATAAGGGATTTGTTCAGATTAGTAATCTTCCTAATCCCCAGGCCCCCTTGACATTTGGGGTGATAGACAGTGTCCCAATTCACCAGGGCTATTATTTTCTTCTCCTCCATTCCCATCCAGAGAAAGGATCTTTGAATTCTTTCCAACTTTTCAGCCATGGAGCTTGAAATCCTAAAGAGAGAGAGAAAGTAGACTGAAATTCCTTGAAGGGAGGCCTTAAGAAGTTGGATTTTACCAGCATTACTAAGAAGTTGGTCTTTCCAACTAGCAAGTTTCTTTTGCATTCTCTCCAAAATACTATTCCAAAAGTTGTGTGACACCTCCTTGACAGTAAGTGGCAGGCCCAGGTAGACTCCCAGAAGAGAAGCACCAAGACAACCCAGGATGGATAAAATCTTAGCTTGGAGATCAGCTCTAGTGTTGAAGAAATAGAAACTGCTTTTGTTGTAATTTGTACATTGACCAGAAGCGTAAGTTTCTTTGCTTGTTTTTAATTAATATGCTTTTAAATTTTAATTTTTTCTTTATTAATAAGATTTCAAATGTTTAGAATTTTGTCTATTTACACATATGATAGTGTAGGTATGTTTTATTTTTATTATTTTCAATTAATATGTTGAAAAGAAATTAAATCTTCTTAATTAGATTGAAATCGTATAAAACTGCACATTCTTTTGTATAATATATATTATAATTTTCTCTTCAAATTAATTTTAATGTTTTATTATTTGATAACAAGTTAATAATTCTATAAGATCTACTTATATATCAATATCTTATTAAATAAAATGATTTGTCTTCAATTTTTTTTAATTAACATTTTTAAGACTGTATTGTCAATAAGATTGAAACATTAAAAGTTTTATCTTTTATAATGAAATATTTTAGAGATGAAGTACTTTCTCTTTGTCTATCTTAAACTATTTTTTGGCAGCATTATAATTAAGAATGAAATTCATGACATTTTGCAATGCAACAAGAAAAATTATGTATACATAATGGACTAATGAATTTAGTCCTTTAAAGGTGGAGATGTAAAAGTCAAATCATTTTCTCAAATTAAATTATTTATAAAATAAATTATATCTATATAGTATTATTTTACATAGTAATTTTTTTATATATTAGTTTGAATGTTTTCATCAGTAACATAATAATTTTTAGCCTAGCCTAAGCTAGGTGATGTCACAAATGAGTGACTTCGTCCCTAACATGAACACATTACATGAATATGAACATTCCAAATTTGTGATGATGATAGCCTATCAAGGGCACAATGCTTGTGAGCTCAAGAGTTAAGTAAGAGTTAAATCAAGCATGAATTCTACATCTTGAATACCAACAATTTGAATGAGAAGGTTCAAACCTATGAGCACAATGGATCAATGAGGGTACAATGCCTATAATAAATAATGTACCAACAAGGGTTTGAACGTTTGTGGATATAATGATGATACCATGTTTTAACCATCACACTATTGCATGACTAGCCATACATTTACTTGATTAACTTATATGACATGTCAGATATTTATTTTATAATTTAAACAAATCTCATTATACCACGACTTGACTAAATATGTATTTGAGGAAGACTTATAACCTTAAATTATCTTATAACTATTTTTTTATAATATAATAGAAATAACTAATTTTGTATGACCATGCAATTGGTAATTAAAATTAGAATTTTAATATTTTTATAAATTCTCTAGGAAAATAACTACTCAATTAATGTGAATCCAATGGATTTTTTTTAATAAATTAATGGTTTGAATGAGATAGGTTGTCACCAAGTTTTGAATTTTATGATTGATGGGACATTTTTCAATTTTAGCAAGGAATCTCTTATAATAAATTAGTACTTTAAATAATGAAATTGTGTGACTTGTGACAAAGGAAGGTCAAGGATAGAATCAATTTAATATTTTATTTATATTATTTTAATGGGTGAAGGATGGGAGTAATATTATAAATATACTTGAAAGAGAAAATATTCCTTTAGTTATAATGCATTCTAAAATGTAGAAAAATATTGTGTAAATCTTACAATAGTGTTAATCATCATTATTTTTATTCAACTACACATCACCAAGTTAAATTATTTAATATAACTTATATAATCTTGTCATGAACTATGGGAAATGTTGCACTTCACATATGATTGTGATAATAATTAAAAATTTAATGGAATTCCATCCTTGATAATATCAATAGAGATGGTGACCAAGCTCACATGGTGATAGAATATGAGTTGTATAACCTACAAATCAAATCAAATTCCTTGTGGCTACGAGTAATCCACTATAAATGTGTAAGCAATGCATAAAATTTTAGAATTGTATTATAGATGGTGAGGTATTTCCCAAAAGATAAAATCTACTTGGAAAACTACTATTGACAAACAATGTGAAACTATCATAATAGAATATTTTTAAATATAATACAAATTTAAAATTTATTTATTTAACAAGGATTTCCATATGGTTAAAAATATGTGATTACAAAATAAGCAATAATATATAATAAAAAATATAGATAGAAAAGAATTTAAATGGAGAAATCCTTTTGAAAAACTCAACATAAGAAAGAGGACAAGTATTTATTGATCTTCAATAGGGAGATACATATACACACTATCACTTTTCACTCTAAAACAATTTTATTTGTACCTATGTACCCATAAACAATCTCAAAAACCCGTTGCTTCATGTGTCCAATATATAAACATGAAGAAATGAAAAAAATATAAATGAATTTCTAGAAACTAGATACCAAACCATAGTATCATAAAAAAAACCATTCCCATATGAGAGAGCTTATTTTGGGAATAAAAAATGCACAAAAGACTCAATAAATGGGAATCACATGGGCATAATCAATTCACCTTCTAAATAGAAAATATAATCGCAAAAGCACAATAGGTATCATAACTCTTGATGACTAAAAAATCAAGTATTAGTTCTCCAAAAATAGAATATCTAACTCATGTAGGACCCATCATATCATACAATATTACCACTCCTCAGTCCTAGTGCCTATATTTAGGATTGTCTAATTATTTATCCTAAAGATGTAATTTCCACCATTATGCCCCTTATTCATGAATACATATGATTACTAATAAAAAAACTCTAAAAGAATCTAAACTATACAATAATTTTTCAAGTACACTTTAAGTGTTCAAGGACACTCTCTTAGAGTGTTGGAGATACATTAATAATACATAGGGTTGCAAGGTAAATGTATCTTAATCCTAACATTCTACCACTTGAAATTTCATATTAAAAATAGATCCATATGTAAAATAAATACAATTAATTACGAGTATTATGTTTTATAACCTTCAGGCACCAAGAGAACTTACCCATTTTAACTAGCTTCATAAGTGATTTTGCAACACTACTTAGAATGCTAACCTTATTCGGCAATACTTTACTATTATCAATCATTTATCACATAAAGTGATATTGAACATCAACATTCATAGTACAAGAACTATACATATGAGTTTTAACCTAAAAAATAGCACTATGGGTATCACATCCAATTTTAAAAATTGTGCAATAAAAACCAATACCTATACTAGCTTTGTATAAATAAACTGCCTCCTTATAGGCATGTGTAATAAAACTATACTCTTCTTATATGGTGGAAAAAAGTTATATTTTTTTTTATTCATCAAAATTGTACCCTCTATTAGAGAGAAAACATAACTCATGTTCCTTCAACTATCAAACCCACCTTCATAATATTCTTAAAAAAAAATATATATGTTTAATTCACATGATTAACAATATGATAGAAAAATTGTAAGAATTTTTGCACAAATATCCAAATACCTTCTCAAAAAAAGTATAATTCTCTCACAAGGTTAGTCATAAATCTACTCAAAACTCTCATTGATTATGAAATATCTAGTCTTGTAAAACATTGCATGCATAAAACTAAAAACAACACTAGCAAATGGGATGTTATAAATTTCATCAAATTCATCATTCAATTTAGGAAACATACCTAAAGTATTTTTTTTAAGACCCATTATATTTTTGAGTTGGACTTGTCTACTATTGTTCATGTCAAGTGTGGTATTTATGAGACTTTCCATATTATACGATATCATCTCATTATAGATTGATGATTCAAGAGAATTCATCTTGTCAGTTATGACACACATAGTTATACATACATGGATTCATGTGATTTCTATTGTGATGATTGATTCCAGTGATGAGTAATTATGTATGGTTGATTTAAATGATAACATTTTTTCCATTTACATGTAGAGATAATTTTATATTATGATTATTCCTAAAATATGTTCATTGTGATATTGTATATGTGATATTTATTTATTGGAAAATAAAACCCTATGAATATGGTCATTGTGATATTGTATATGTGAGAATATTATACTTTATTATTATATTGCTTTATCTATGAAATTTTAGATGACAAACTAATCATTGAAATCTAGTGTCCAGGTTAACTATTGGCCAATGGGATGAGGGAAATATGTAGTGACTATTGTGAAATACCAACATCGCTAACCTAGTCTATTTGGAGAGACACAAGTCTTTTGTATTGTGTAATGTGCTTTGTGATTTTTTGTTGTCATTGTATTATGAAGTTGTCCAAAACTATAATGTACTATTGATAGGTCGAATATATGCATTAGAAAATGAGCAGCAAACTAAAGAGTGCAAATAAACACCAAAACAACCTACACCTCAAGATTAGCCTAAGTTGGAATCAACGCAAGATAAAAGCAACAAATGAAACTTTATACCTCGTCTTGAATCGATCCTTTGGTTGGCCCTTCGATCTTTGATGTGTATTCTCCTTGGATGGCAAGATATTCAAACAAGATGATGATACGAGGATGGATGGAAATGGATGAAAGCATGAAAATGGCTAAGTGTAGATTGAGAAATAAAATTGCAAGAGTTTGGCTAGCAAAAATGATCTCTCCTCTCAAATGAGAGAAAAGAGGGGTATTTATAGAGATTTTTGAAAATCTCTAGGGAAATGGATGGCCTAGATTGAGCCACCAATGATTAAGATGTAAGGCCAATGTGAGTTAAAAACTCACAAGCCCTCACAGCTTGACATATGGCTTGTGATATAGCCCTAAAAGGTGAAGTGGACATGAGGTGGAAGGATAGTACATGACATGGAGGGGGTACAAAGTACCTTGGGATTGGACAAAATCTTCTCATAAAGGAGGTGCTTGTCCCTATGTGGGTGAGAGGACAAGTGGGGAATTAAAAATTCCTCAAATATTCTCATGGGGAAGAGGGAAGGAATTTAAAATTCCTTAAATGCATTGGGGGATTAAATGTGAATTAAAAATTCACATGGGGAATGGAGATGCCTTGTCAAAAAAGAAAAGCATTTAATAGAGTTGACTCAATTAAGTGATTAGGATTGTGCAAGTACTTGATTAGACTAATTAATAAAGATTAGAAGAGAGTTAGATTTCACATGTGGCTTGATGTGACAAGTCAAAGATCACATGGGGAAGAGTAATGAAGGATTAGAGGAGGGTTAAGTGGCTAAGAGAGATTAGAGGCTAACTTGCAAAAGTTGGAGGATGTGACACATCCTAATCAAAGATTAGGCATGTGCACATCCTAATGATGAGATTAGAAAAAGGACTAGGCTTAGATAAAAATGATAAAGGATGTGACATAAAGGGAATTAAATAAATGTCATATTTATTTAATTCATTTGATGAAAAGGGGAAGGTATTTAATTATTTAACTAGATACCTTAGGGATTAGAAGAGCTTTAGAGGGATTAATTGAATAATAGTGATATTATTTAATTAATGCGGATAAAGGGATATTTAGATGAAAGAGGATAAATTTGGATAAATTAAGTGTCCAAATTTAGGTGTCTACATTTTGCCCCTCTTTGAGATGGTGTTACAAAGTAGCATCATTTCAAAAAATATTAAAACATAGAACCTAGAAGAAGATGGTTAGATTGGAAAAGATGCCCCAATCATTCAAAGGAGTGACTAGGAAGAGGAAAAGAAAATGATGAAAAATTTGGGATGAAGGATGCCCCCTCAAGAGGACATGCGGGTTCAAGAGAACACAGGTGTGCTCTCGAAATAGATGAGATGATGCAAGGGGAGATGAAAAAGATGATGCAAAATGATGGGTAAGAAAGGATGAAAAAGGTGGTAGGAGATTGGGAGGGAAGCATGATGAAGGATGAATGGATGGGGGGATTTTGATAAATGAGAGGGTGGAGATGAAATGCAATCCAAATGCAATTTTCCATCATTGGAGCACTGATTTTTTCTATAGCATAAGACACAAGACACCAAGGTATGAAAAACTAAGGCGGATTAGTGTCTAATGCATAAAACAAACTTAACAAACAAGAAAGCTATCCCAACATGCCAAAGTCATGATGAACTTGGTCGGGCCAAGTATTGGGATAACCACAAGCACACAAGGATGCCCCAGCATAACACAAGACCTCTGAGATCTTGGTGGGTACTACGTGGGACAACCGATAAGACAAAGAAAATATCAAGATACACCCCTATGTTGACTATTCAAAGCACACCATGATATGATGGATCAAGGAAACCATGACAAGTGATGATAGGGAGCTCAAATGATAAATAAAATCCAAAAGCATCAAAAGATCACAATAAATTTCAAACGTCCTTTGCCATAGGATCAATCAAGGGGATGGATGGGATTGATGAGGTCTGTTAGGAAGGATGCATCCTATTGAGACCGATGATGGATACTAAATTAAAAGATTGATATGATGCAGGATATTCAAAACTGATTGGATTTGATGATACAAGTGAATCTCATTTGTTAAGATCCAGCTAGATAAGGGTGTAGCTTGACGACGCGACACGAGAGACATTACACAAGAAGCATGACACAAGACAGGAGACTAACACATCCTAGCGACCTAGGGGCTCGGGGGCCGATCAAAGATTAGCCTTGCCTACGTGGAAGTGCAGAGCCCTCGTAGTTTGATAAAAGGTTGAAGATAGACCATGATGGAGATGTTGATGGGATGACCAAGATAGGATGGAGAACAATAGAAAAGCGGACAATATAGATCAATGATGGATGGAGCCCCAGGGGCGGATCAAATGATCGACCTTGCCTACATGAAAGCGTAGGGGCAACATAGTTTGACTAAAGGCCAAAGACAAGTGATGGATGAAAGATGATGAGACAACCCTAGATAAGGGGGATAAAATGATGGAACTGACACGACAGAACAAGATAGACCTGTTGGATTGGATCGGAGGATGGTGACAAGATGGATAGATGAAAATGGATGCCATGATGGAAGGATAGGAAGATAGGGATGTGAAGATGGATATAAGGATTGTGTGGAGGGATAAAAGATAGGTATGGGGAGATGGATATATCGATAAGGAGATAAGGATAGGGAAATGGAAGGGATTGTTCTGATGAAATGAATGATGTCTCCAAGGACAGTATCACAAAGGAAGATAGATGCCCCCACTCTAGATATGTCATGTATAATGAGGCATGAGAGATGCAATAGAGAAGGATAGGAAAATAAAGGAGTGAGATGGATGAAGATAGGATGCATGGATAAGGAAAGGAGATTGAGGGTAGCATGACAGGTGGATAAGGAAGGTAGATGAGTGTGAATGACAGTTGGGATAGTGTGCAGATAAGGGAGATGTATGCTAAGAGGTTCCCAAAGCATGCTTATATGTTTGCCCCTATTGTTACCAAGATCACAAGGAGGATGGAAGAATGGGGATAAGTGAGATATGCCAAGCAAAATGTGTAAGATAGGGAGGATGGAGGGATGAATGAAAAGGATGTATAGGATGGAGACGGGTGCATAGCCGAAAGTGTAGCATGAAGCATAGTGGATGGAGGGAATGCAAATCAAGAAGTTGCCCCCAAGTGCAGATAGGGATTTACACATGACACCTGTTTGCCAGGTTTTCATCATGGTACTTATCCAAGGCGCTTGTTTGCCAAGTTTTCACCATTGGACGGATTATTTCTCTTTACTATTTTTTTGATTTTTGATTTTGATTTTTTTTGACTTTTTTTTTTGGATTTTGAACTTTTGGATTTTTGGACTTTTTGCATAGCATGCAGAAGGATATGGATAAGGATAGGGAGGTGAATAAGTGGATTTAGAATGCATGCGATAAGGATATGGATGAAGGACTCAAGCATCAAGTTCTATATGAGGTATTAAGAGCTCATGTTCAAACTGACTGTTGGATGTTGGTACAACCTTATTAGGAGAAATGGATTATGCAAAAGGATGAATTAGAGGGATTTGATGGGGGAGATATGTGGGGTAATGAATGGGATGCTGGAAAGGGTATGGATAGAATGATGGGGTGGATGTGTGATGGGGTGGTGAGTTCTGGACCAACATTGGCACATGTGGTGGTGGATGTGAAAAGATACAAGGATTAATGGATGGAGAATGCGGGGATAATGGAGGAGAAGAAATAGTGTATTTTGGGACATAGGGACCCAAAATAGATGTAGGAGAGGGTGGATGAAAAGGATTAGCTTTTGGATGAGAAACTTTGGATGTTCTTACAGATTTTTCATTTAATGGCATTGCGTCTTTTTTCTTTGGGATCCACACGGTTTTGATCTTTTCTTTGGTGGCTCTTTGCGAGCTATAGATTTGATTTTGATTTTGGAATTTGTTTTTTTTTTCTTTACCATGTCTTTTAGAGGGGACATGGGAAGCTTTAGATTCATGTGGGTGTTTAGATTGATGCATTTTTCCTCTGGCATCCAAAGTGCTCGTACTAGCAATGGGATGGTTGTGAGAAGATGGATGATGTGGAGTGGTGGAGGTAAGATTATAAGGATTATGTGTAGATGGAGAATGTGTAGGTATGTGCCTTTGTTGATCTTGGTTATGGGATATGCGAGAGGGATGTTTATGATGGATGACATGTATAGGTGTTGGATGGCTGAAAGGATGAGATGGAGGAGGTGATCTTGGGATATACGGACCCAAGATGGATAGAGTAGATGAAGGATAGGAGAGGGTCGATGGAGGGATGTAAGGACCCAAAATGGATGGAGCAGATGAAGGAGGAATATGGATGGTTGTTTTGAGGTGATAAGATAGAGGAGGGGGGATGGTAGCATATGATCTGGCATAGCGACGGGGAGAGCCAGAAGTTCTTTTGGAAAAGGCTTGTTGAGGATGTCTAGAGGTTGTACCAACGTGTTTAGATTGTGAGTCTTGGGGATTAGATTGTGAGTCTTGGGGAATAGATCCAAGACCTTTCATGCAGGTTTGTTCTTTGACTTGGATGGGCTCTAAAATACCTTGCTCGTGAAGGCCTAGACCTTTTCTTTGATAGTTCATGTTCTTGAGCATTCGATCCATGATAGGATTTTTGTTATTCTAAAAACTTGATGCGAGTCCATTATTAGGTGGGGGATGATGGGTGGTATATACACTATGTTTTTCTTTTGCAAGGAGGCCACCATGGAAGAATGTGAGAATACCAAGGGGATATGCAAGTGGTGTGGGGATAGCATTTTTAGGTGATGATGGGGGATCCTGAGAAGGAGATGATGGGATAACAGCATTTGGATGGGTGGTATCTGGAGAGGGAGTAGGGGATATGATAGGATCTGATTCTATGGTAGCGGGCTCATGTGATGGAGATGGAGATGGAGCGGTGGAGTCTTGAATGACAAGGGGATCATGGGATGGAATGGGTGGGGGACTGTGATCTTGCGGTAGACTAGATGGGATGGTAGGATCTTGATCTGGAGGAGGGGATATGCTGGCATGCATTGGATCAGGCTCTTGGCATGACTCATCGTGTGTGGGAGGCATGATAATGGAGTCATGGGGGGAATCTTCAAGTGGGGAAGATGGAAGGATGGAGGATTCAAAATATTCTTGGGAATGGATACTAGGAGTGGAAGAAGTGGATTGGATTTGGGTGTCATCGATAGGTTCGACGACTCTCAAAGGGGGGTGGGTGTTCAATGGATTTGGTAGATGTGATGGTAGGAGATGGGGACTCAATGGATTCAGAAGATGTGATGGTAGGAGATGGGGACTCAGTGGATTCAAAGGATGTGATGGTATCATCAATGATAGGTGTTGGATGGAGAAGGGTCTCGTCACTAACGACCATGGATGATGGGTTGGGATGGCATGGTTCCACAACTGCAATGTGTGGAGTAGGGGATGTTTCCTTTGTTATAAGTCCTTGGAGAAACTTGAATACGCTAGGCTGAGATGGCAAGGTGGGAGTGGATGAAGGTTTATGGATTAGTGGACTAGGATTAGATGGAAGATTAAGACTAGATGGAGGATTAAGGTAAGGATATGGGCATGGGGAATTAGGATAGGATGACATGGACGGTGGATCGTTGGTAGAAGATATGGGCGGCATGTTGTAATAAAGGTATTGGGATGGTGGATTAGGATGGGAAGATGCAGGTGTTGGATTAATATAGGGAGATGCAGGATGTTGGATTAGGGTAAGTTGGTGGGTGTGTTTGACTAGGATAGGAAGGTGTGAATGTAGGATTAGGCTGAGCGGATTGGTATGGGAGATTAGGGTAGTGGGTGCATGTGGATGAAGGATTGAGATAAGAGGATGTGGATGGGGGATCAAGATAGGGGTATGGTGACGACAAACTAGGATAAGGGGATGATGTAGGTGAAGGATATGATGGATATGATGGACATCCCTTGTCAAAGGTAGCATAAGGAGTGTGATTAGGCATAGATGAAGACATGATGGGATAACTCGATGGGGTGATTGGATTTTGGAATGCAGGTGGAGAAAGCTTACTAGCAATGATAGTGTCAAGGGAATCTATGTCGTATACCTCTTGATCAACAAGACTTTCGTTATCATCGTTGACGTAATTAGGGTTTCCCTTGACCACTATTGGTGGAGGATAAGAATTCATGATGATGAAAGGATAAAGATGATGGATAAAGATTTTCGATGGAAAATGGACAAAAGCCCAAATCGGGATTTAGGACAAGCTCGGATCGGGATTGGATTAAAGCTCAGATTAGGATGATTGGATGATTGGATGGGACTGATTCTGACAATTGGATTGGATTATCAAAGGATGATTACGACACCGAATCTACTTCAAGATGGAAGTAGATTGATTGGGTCGAAGGTGATTGGATAGGGATGCAATTGGATTGGATTGATTGATTGAAAGATTGAATCATGGATTGGATAGGATGACGAAAGGGACTATGAACCCCGTTCAAAGATTACCCTAGGTGACGTAGGCTGCTGATTGATCAGATCAAAGGATGAATGGATGATTGCGGCACCGAATCCACTTTGAGATTGAAAATGGATTGATTGGGCCAACGATAATGATTAACTAGGATGGATGAAAATCCTAAGAGGATGTTGATGATGACGATTAGATCAGATACTTAGGTCAATTTGGATAATAACTCGGGACGAAGTTCAAGGGATTTGGATGGGGAAAACGATGATTTGATTGGAGAAATGGATGATAGAAATGGATGAACGTTTACTCAGAACAAGTAAACAGATGATCAGAATGATAGGACGAGAGTTCAAAATGAGGAAAGGAGGGGTGAAATGGATGAATGTTTACTCGGAACGAGTAAACGAATGATCAGAACGACTGAACGGGAGTTCAAAATGGGGAAAGGATGTGTGAAATGGATGAATGTTTACTCGGAACGAGTAAACAGATGATCAGAATGATAGAACGAGAGTTTGGAATGATGAAAGGATGCATTAAATGGGTGAACGTTTACTCGAAATGAGTAAACGGATGATCGGAATGACAAAACCAGAGTTCAGAATGATGAAAGGATATGTGAAATGGATGAAAGTTTACTCGGAACGAGTAAACGGATGAGCGAAATGACAGAACAAGAGATTGGAATGATGAAAGGATATGTGAAATGGATGAAAGTTTACTCGAAACGAGTAAACGGATGGACGAAATGACAAAACAAGAGTTCAAAATGATGAAAGGATATGTTAAATGGATGAACATTTACTTGGAATGAGTAAACGGATGATTAGAATGATAGAACTAGAGTTCAAAATGATGAAAGGATGTGTTAAATGGATGAGAGTTTACTCGGAACGAGTAAATAGATTATCAGAATGATAGAAGGAGAATTCAGAATGATGAAAGGATGTGTTGAATGGATGAGAGTTTACTCGAAATGAGTAAACGGATGATCGGAATGATAGAACGAGAGTTTGGAATGATGAAAGCATATGTTAAATGGATGAACATTTACTCAGAATGAGTAAACGGATGATCAGAATGATAGAACCAGAGTTCAGAATGATGAAAGGATGTGTTAAATGGATGAATGTTTACTCGGAAAGAGTAAACGGATGAGCGAAATGAGAGTTCAGAATGATGAAAGGATGTGCTAAATGGATGAACGTTTACTCGGAATGAGTAAACAGATGAGCGAAATGATAGAACGAGAGTTCGGAATGATGAAAGGATGTGTTGAATGGATGAACGTTTACTCATAACAAGTAAACAGAGAGAATGGTAGGGTATACCCACCTCAAGGAGGCAGATGGTGAAGAAAAAGGTGCCCCGACCAACTTCTCCAAAGTATGAAGTGGTATATATCATCAGAAAGAGCACGAAAAAATGAGAAGAACTGCCTTTGAATGGAGTCAATCGGATAAATAGTGTGGAAATGGCAGCCCTGGGAAGAAAGAGTAGAAGGTTAGGTCCGCCACAGCATAACGTGAGGTCCACCACCGGGAGGTCAAGTCCACCACTGGGAGGTTAGGTCCGCCACCGGAGGGATCAGGTCCACCACCGTGAGGTCAGGTCCGCCACTAGGAGGTCAGGTCCGCCACCGGGAGGTCAGGTCCGCCACCAAAGAAAAAGTTTCTCAAAAGTATGAAGTGTTATATGTTGTTGGAAAGAGCACGAAAAACTGAGAAGAATTGTTTTTGAACGGAGTCAATCAGATAAACAATGTGGAAATGGTGGGGCATATATGGTTGCCTGTCAGGGCAAATCCGCCACAGCATGAGGTTAGGTCCGCCACCGGAGAAATTTTTTCTCAAAAGTATGAAGTGTTATATGTCGTTGGAAAGAGCATGAAAAATCAAGAAGATTGGTGCTTGAACGGAGGAAAACAAGTTTACAATGTGCACATGGCAGGGCATATATGGTTACCTGTCAGGGAAAATCTGCCATAGCATGAGGTCAAGTCCGCCACAACATGAGGTCAGGTCCGCCAAAGGATAAGTTTAAACTTGATTTTTTGATGGATGGGTAAGGCAAATGACCCAAAATATAGCAAACACTGATAAACAGATTTGGCTAACCTGAAAATGACTGGTTTTGCACGAGAAAGACAATTCAGACAACACAACCCTAAGATTAGTAGAAATGGGTATGGCCAACAGAGTCTTCTACTCTAGGATGAACATGGTTGCTAAGGAGTCCTCGATATACACCCGGTACGTGAGGCCCAAACCGTGAACACCAACCCGTTATAAGCATGAGTCGGGAACCTTAGCGAGATACTAAAGGCTCAGACCAACTCTTCACGTCATCCTGATGTTTCGCTAATTACAACGTGGTTGGATTGAGGTACAAATTTCATTCTCCCCCCTTTATATACCCTCCCGGTACGTGTGGTTGGAATCATCCCTTGGGGTGATGAAATCCCCAAGCAGGTCCCACTAAGAAAATGAAAATAGGGTGACTCAAAGAACTTGGAAAGCTACGATTTCTTGTCACCCAAGATCGCCAAATGGTGCAAGGGGATTGGATACATCAAATAGCCTTCCACAAGCACGCCAAACAAGGTTTGTTGACCCCTCTAATTAAACTATGTGCCTAATTTACCAAAGAGCAATTGGTAAAAACTTGAAATTTCACCTTCGAGAGGTCAGGTCCGCTAAGGCAGGTCAGGTCCGCCACTGGATGGTCAGGTCCGCCACCGGAGGGTCAGGTCCACCACCGGAAGGTCAGGTCCGCCACCTGAGGGTTAGGTCTGCCACCGGAGGGTCAGTTCTGTCAACAAAGAGGGCAGGTCTGCCACCGGAGGGTCAGGTCTGCCACCAGAAGGTCAGGTCCACCACTCTGTAACCTGAACCTACAAAAGAAGCAAAAACAACAAACTTGAAAGAAAAAGACCCATTTGTGGGTCCCACCGGGTGTGCCAGAAATGTGCAGCAAACTAAAGAGTGCAAATAAACTCCAAAACAACCTATACCTCAAGATTAGCCTAAGTTGGAATCAACACAAGATAAAAGAAACAAATGAAACTTTATACCTCATCTCGAATCGATCCTTTGGTTGGCCCTTCGATCTTTGATGTGTATGCTCCTTGGATGGCAAGATATTCAAACTAGATGATGATGCAAGGATAGATGGAAATGGATGAAAGTATGAAAATGGCTAAGTGTAGATTGAGAAATAAAATTGCAAGAGTTTGGCTAGCAAAAATGATCTCTCCTCTCAAATGAGAGAAAAGAGGGGTATTTATAGAGATTTTTGGAAATCTCTAGGGAAATAGATGGCCAAGATTGAGCCACCAATGATCAAGATGTAGGGCCAAGGTGAGTTGAAAGCTCACAAGCCCTCACATCTAGACATGTGGCTTGTGATATAGCCCTAAAAGGTGAAGTGGACATGAGGTGGAAGGATAGTACATGACATGGAGGGGGTACAAAGTACCTTGGGATTGGACAAAATCTTCTCATAAAGGAGGTGCTTGTCCCTATGTGAGTGAGAGGACAAGTGGGGAATTAAAAATTCCTCAAATATTCTCATGGGAAAGAGGGAAGGAATTTAAAATTCCTTAAATGCATTGGGGGATTAAATGTGAATTAAAAATTCACATGGGGAATGGAGATGCCTTGTCAAAAAAGAAAAGCATTTAATAGGGTTGACTCAATTAAGTGATTAGGATTGTGCAAGTACTTGATTAGACTAATTAATAAAGATTAGAAGAGAGTTAGATTTCACATGTGACTTGATGTGACAAGTCAAAGATCACATGGGGAAGAGTAATGAAGGATTAGAGGAGGGTTAGGTGGCTAAGAGAGATTAGAGACCAACTTGCAAAAGTTGGAGGATGTGACACATTCTAATCAAGGATTAGACATGTGAACATCCTAATGATGAGATTAGAAGAAGGATTAGGCTTAGATAAAAATGATGGAGGATGTGACATAAAAAGAATTAAATAAATGTCATATTTATTTAATTCATTTGATAAAAAGGGGAAGGTATTTAATTATTTAACTAGATACCTTAGGGATTAGAAGAGTTTTAGAGGGATTAATTAAATAATAGTGATATTACTTATTTAATGCGGATAAAGGGATATTTAGATGAAAGAGGATAAATTTGGATAAATTATGTGTCCAAATTTAGGTGTCTACAGTACTATAACATACTGTGTGGTTGATATTAGTAAAAATCATGAAAGTGTACTCTTGTGGGAAATATTAGGCCCTTATGAGTCAACATTTAGTTAAAAAAAATTAAGTATTAAATATCTTCTAATGTATATATATATATATATCCCTAGGTAATAAGGCTAGTGGTTAGAGGCCCTTTTGAGAAAAAAATTGAGAAAAATAGAAAATTTGAGATATTTTTATTCAATCAAATATAAAGTGATAAAAATTAAAATTATGCATGGGTTTAAGTGTTGTAAATGAAGTAGAGGTTCAAATATGATGTGAGGCCCATCATCTAATAGTCACTTATACCTCATATTCTACTTTCATTTGCATGAAAATAATTTGAGATACTTTACTATGACTCTACATTTAGCATTGTGGTTCATTATAAACTTTGGCTTTAATTGTAATTTGCTTGTTATATTAGTTATTTTATTGATCACAATTTCATGGCTATGATAGTTAATAAATTTTTAATCTTAGATGCTATAGAAACTGGATACGATATGCTTAGTATGTGTAAGTGCAAGAAGTTAGGTCCATAAAATGTTCAAAAAGTGGAAGTGATTTTCCTAATTTTTTGAATTTGTCAAAGTTAGACTAAACATTGGAAGCATTTACATGCATTGAATCTTAAAAATGGTGAGTAATATGAAATTTAGTATTTTGAGTCTAGTTTTCAAATATGTAATTTATTCTAATACCTAGATGATATAAAACAATTTTTAATAGGCATGTATAAAACCACAGGTTTTTAAGTCATTTTTTAGGACCATACCATGCATGTGTATGAACACCATAATTTGACCTAAATAAAATTAATTTTCTAATTCCTTTTGAAGAAATATGTGTAATATAATTTTTGGCTAACAGATTGGGCACCTTGAGATTTCACTTAGTGATATCGACTCCTTTACCCGACGAAATGTGCCATTACTTCTAATAGCTCTAGATAACTACTCCCTTTGAGAAAGCAATCACCCTTTGAATTGAAGAGGTACAACTCCCTCATATGATATTCAATGAATTGAAATAAATAGAAATTAAATCTATGTGTTCATTTAACCAAAAAGCAATAAAGGATAAATAACAGAAAGATTTCTATTATCAAATGCAATGAAAAGATGATATAAATACTAGCACAAAGACTAGCTTGCATAAGATGATCAAATTATGATATAAATACTAGCACAATGACCAGCTTGCATTTTGTTTGCATAGTGGACAACGTGTTCCACTTGTAACCTTTTTTGGACAAACACCCTAGAATTGGTCCACAGCACGTTGGACAACCAGTCAAAGCTTGATCTGTTGCATTTTTTCTTTTTTTTGCCTTTTCTTTTTCCTGTCTTTGATGGTGTATGTTTTCGATCTGGTTATGACTCCATATATCATTTGCATGTGTGTTACTTTGCGCCTATGTTGGTTTGCCATAGGATCTTGATCCTGGGGGTTTGGCCACCCTCTTGGTTATTGTCACCCTGCCTTCCTATCATTTGTTCATTGGAACCCCTCTTGATTGTGTGGTTGGCTACTTTAGTGCGAGTTTGAAGCAATTTTATCCTCTCACTAAAGTGGGGGCTAAATGTAGTGTAGGAAAATGCATAACCTTGCATTTTCACACTTGTTTGGGCTCACCTTGCTTTATTTATCCCTATTTATGTCTTAATTGGTCCTATTTTGCATCCACAAGCCTAATAAACTACATCTTTTTCTAGCTAATGCCAACATTCTTCAAAGGGTAAATGATAATTTAATGATTTTGTTTGTGTGTCCCTGATTTGTGGACTAGGACTAAAACACCACCTAGGGAATCTTTGTCTTGCATGGGTCTTGAGACCCTAATTTTGAATGCACCTAAAAAAGTCACTTTTTGGGGTTTGTGCCCCAAGTTTCATGCCTTGGGACTAAGATGCCACCTAGGACATCTTAGTCGGGCGTCTTAGTCCCCCTTGAGGTATCTTCAAAATTTAATTTCAAATATTGGCGGGATTTAACCTCCTTTAATTAATGATTTCATATGGCAGCTTGGTGTGGTGTAATTTCAAGTTATTAAGCATAGACAAGTATAAATACAAGGTTCCTTCTCTCATTTTCATAATAAGAAAGATATACAAGCATTCTAGCAATCTGAAGAGATCATTATAGAGCATTCAAGAGTATTCCTTCAAGCATTTGGAGCCATCATCAAGATTCAAACATCATATCAAGGAGATTCTTGCATCATGTGTGTTTTTGTGCTAACATTTGTGATGTAGGGTTTTGATTCAAGCAAGCAATTAGAGTCAAGATCTCTCAAGAATTCCATTGATTCAAGTTCTACATCCATTCCAGCCATTTCACACAAGTTTGCATATTTCACAACAAGGTTTTGGTGAGTTGTAACATTGTGTGTTGTTCATTCATCATTTCCCTTCATTATTTTATTTCAGTTCAAGGTTTAATTACCAACAAGTGGTTTGACCACTAGGAAAACCCCCATTCACTAACAACCAACAAGTTTTTTCCTCTTGCATGTTTGTGATTACAAATTTAGATCGAAGACTTGAAGATCATTTGAAGTACAAAGTTGCAATGTTGCATTGCAAAGTTTTCATCTTCATGGAAACTCACCTACAAGTCAAATCTGGAAGTTTTAGAACCTAAGATCTGACAAGAACAAAGTGTATACATCAAGCCTCAAGAGTCACATTCAAAGATTTTAGAAATCTAGATCGGGGCTAAGATGGTAGTAAGGGCGTCTTAGTCCTCCTAGGGTTATTTTTCAGATATTTTTCCAGATCTAGTTTTGACATTAAAAAATTATGCATCTTCCCTAAAAAATAGCAGTGAGACTAAGACAACAATAAGGGCATCTTAGTCTTCCATAGCATATTTTGATAGCTTCTTTGCATTTCCAAACTTCCCAAGTACATACATCATAACTTCTAGAGTTGCATTATTTCATTATTTGCATCCTTCATTTAGCTTGCATTATTAAGTTTTGTGAGTTGAATGTTTATTTTTCTTTTCCAAGCATTTGATTGGTGGTGAACCCCTTAAAGCTTAAAGAACCCCCTCTTAGGTCTTCCTTGTTGAGAATTGTCTCACCCTGTGAGGTTGATAGTCAATCCAATTAGGATTCCTATGACATAATTAAATGACCTAGGGGAAGAGAGAGTGAGTATTCAGCCCTTTTCCCCTACATTTCACTTTCTAAACCTTACGAAGCTCAAAGTTCATGTTGTGTGGTGCATTGTCAAAGTTTCTAGAGGTAAAAATTTGGTATGGTGTGGGAGCCTAACAATATTCTCCCGCTTGTAACAATGCATAGTGAACAACACATTTCACTTGTAAATGTTTTTGGACAAACAACTTAGGCTTGATCCACATCGAGTTGGAAAAATAGTTGAGGATTGATCCACCCTTTTTTATTTTTCTTTCTTTGAGTCTTTTGTATTGTATGATTGAGTGTCTTGTCATTGTTGCATACATATATATGTGTCTATTTGTGCCTTTGTTGGTTTTTCCATGAGATCTTAGATCTTTGAGGCTGGATTGTCCTCCTTGACATTTATCATCTTATCCTTCCAATAGTTGTATGATTAGACCTCTTTTGATTGTCTACTTTAGTGTGAGTTTGATGCAAGTTCCTCCACTCCCTAAAGTGGGGGCTAAATGTAGTGTAGAAAAATGTATCACTTTACATTTTCACACTTTTTTGGGCCCTCCTAATTAAAATGGACTTAATAATGCCTTAATTTAGTGTTGAAAAATGTATCCCTTTATATTTTCACACTTGTTTGAGCCCTCTTAATTAAATTGAGCTTAATTATGCCTTAATAAGCCCTATTTTACATCTGCAAGGCTATTAAATTACAATTTTTGAAGGGGAAACTTGACAATAATTAATGCCTAAACATAACACTTAACCTTGGGCAATGTGTGTTTCAGGAATAGGGACCTAGGACCCAATCACCCATGGTTGAACGGTTCCTCCCTAGGCCTTTGAACCTAAATTTAAATTATGTTTTTTGTGGTATTTTAAGGTCCCTGAATCCATATTTCAATTTTAGCTTGTTATATTTGAATTTTAAGAAATTAAGGATACATACCTATAAATATAAGGTCTTTTATCAATTCAAGTCTAAGTTTTTCCAATTTCAAGCTAGAATTTTTATGCAAGCATTCCTATAGCAAAGTTGATGGTCAAGAACATTCAAGAGAAGATATATCAAAGATTTATTATAGCAATCAAGATTCAAGCATCATGTCAAATTCTTCTTATATCATGCATGTTTTTGGAGCTAACATTGCTATGTAGGTTTCAAGATCAATTCAAGCATTCCAAGTATTATTTCACGTATCAAGATCCACAACCATTGAATCCATTTCATGCAAGTTGTAGACCTCCAATCAAAGGTTTATCTAAGGGTTTGTTGATTGGTAACGTAGTGTTGTTCCTTCATCATTCCTTCTTTCATGTTTTATTTCAATTTAAGGTTTGATTACCAAAAATAGGGCTTGACCAAGGCAAACCCCCATTCACCAAAAACAAACAATTTTTCCCTCATATGTTTGCATTATAGATTTAGATGGAAGAAAGATTGAAGACCTCTTGAAGAGAAAATTTTAAGAAGTTATCAAAGTTGTCATCTCATGAAAACTTAGATTCATAAATTATTTTTGACATTTTGACTATGAAACTTGGACAAATCAAAAGCTTCAAATCTACTTCAGAGGCTCTTGAAAGATTGTTGAAATCCTTGCTCTGCAATCAGTTTTTTGGTTCTACTAAAATTGAGCTTTATATTGTTGTTTCAAGTTTGAATAAGCATAATTTAGTTGATTTTCTATTTTTTAATTTTTCTCCCAAAAGTGTTGTTCAAGCTAGAACCCCCATCCCCAAGCATTAAAGAAATCAATATATCCCTCATTGAGTTGACTCACCTAAGTGTTGTTAGTCAATTCTTTGTGTGGATCTCATTTCTTGAATGATTGTGGAAGATAGGTGCATCAAACCAGCTTTCTTTATCCCTCTTTTGATCACCCATTATTTTTCACCTAATCTAATATAAAATGAATAGGATATTTAGTTGCAAAAACACTAAAGAAGAATTATTTTGATGGTACATAGAATCTTCTTTCTGTTGTTTAGAAAATGATATCCTTCATACTTAGCCTTTGTTAGAGTTAGAAGAATCTTAAATTTTCATATGGATCTATATTGAGTGGTTTAATTTAATCTTGAGTATGGTGGATGTGTCCACTAATGTGCATATCTAATTTAATAGATACCAATATTATATAACTAGATTCACTATAACTTGTGATGTGTTGATATGGACAAAAAGTAGCATCTAAAAATTCCTTTGAGGAAGTTATAATGTCATAGGGAAAAGTTCTCCTAGGTCAAACCCTACCACACCAATATCAAAATTGTATGTGAATAATCGAAGATGATTATTTCATGCATGCAAATGTTGTATATGATTTTGATGAATGTCAAATCCTTATAAGCTTCAAATGGAAATTTTCATACAATGCTTTCTCTTTGTAATCCTCTTAATTTCCTAACAATCATCACTTGCAAAAAATAAATTATTTAAATACAAATACATCACAATAAGTTGCACAAAATTTTACCAATTTGGCTCACAATTAGTGAAAATGAGCATGAAAGATAATATGACTTTTAAAAGTTTAAAATCTAAGGTCAATCTCAAGACACTTGGGATTCAATGGAAGGGTCATAGAATTGATCTAGGATGAGGAAATGCAAATATCAATATCAAGAATAGATGCACGAAAGTCTTGGGTGATAATACATGAAATGAATAGAAAAAATATAAATGAAAGTGGAATGGGTAGAAGAAAGATTGAAATTATGATCCAAACATAGAACAAGAGTTTTCCACTTGTTAATATGCAATTATATTAATTCATTCCATCAATATAGGCCCAAAATTATATGGGAACTGTCATGAGTATTCCCTTATTTTATATTTATAATTATCTTGTGATAATCACAATATCATGAGTGTAATAAACTTAGTGATTCAAACTTGAATATTATTTAAAAAGACACACTTTGTAGACTTTTGAACAAGATTATATTTCATGTTCACCTTAAGCCTTATATTTCTTTCTTGCACAAAAAACTTGTTCCTCCAAAGACATTTGAGAACTTAGGTACCTACAAATCAAACTACACCCTTGGAACTTAGAAACACTCTTTTTGAACTGATATAGATTGAGATTAATGATTGGAGATCCTTCAATAGTAGGCATAAATGCTATATATTTTCTTCGTAGATGATTTGAATTCTTCTTACTACTTGTAATTGCGACATACAATTCTTTTTCTAGTAGAATGGTCTAAAGCCACATAAAAAGAGTGTCTCTAAAAGATTCAGAGGAGGATCCTGCTATGCTTATTCCCTCACTCTCTTCCAAAAGTTATCGCAAAGAAAAGAGATCAAGCATGAAAGGAAAGAATGGTTTCTCTTTGTAATCCTCTTATTTCCTAACAATCATCACTTGCAAAAAATAATTTATTTAAATACAAATACATCACAATAAGTTACACAAATTTGTGCTAATTTGGTTCACAACTAGTGAAAATGAGCATGAAAGATATAATATGACATTTAAAAGTTTAAAATTTAGGGCAATCACAAGCAACTTGGGATTTAATGGTTGGGTCATAAAATTGATCTAGGATGAAGAAATGAAAATAACAATATCAAGAATAGATGCATGGGAGTCTAGGGTGATAATACATGAAATGCATAAAATAAATGTAAATAAAAGTGGAATGGATAGAAGAAAGATTGAAATTATGATCCAAACATACAACAAGAGTTTGTCACTTGTTAATATGTAATTATAGTAATTCATTCCAACAATATAGACCCAAAATTAAATGGGAACTACCATGAGTATTCACTAATTTTATATTTATAATTATCATGTGATAATCACAATATCATGAATGTATTAAACTTAGTGATTCAAACTAGAATATTATTTAAAAAGACACACTTTGTAGACTTTTGAACAAGATTATATTTATTTCTTTCCCATTAGACTAGTTCCTCCAAAGACATATGAAAACTTAGGTACCTACAAATCAAACTACACCCTTGGAACTTAGAAACAGTCCTTTTGAACTCATTTAGATTGAGATTGATGATTGCAGATCCTTCAATAGTAGGCATACATGCTATAAATTTTCTGCATAGATGATTTCACTTCTTCTTACTACTTGTTGTAATTGCAACATCAAATTCTTTTTCTAGGTGAATGGTCCAGAGCCACATCAAATAAGAGTGTCTCTAAAAGATTGAGAGGAGGAGCCTCCAATGCTCATTCCCCCACTCTCCTCCAAAAGTTATCACAAAGAAAAGAGATCAAGCATGAAAAGAAAGAATAAAAAAAGCAATAGAGCTCAAATCATGTAGACAAATCTCATTTAGTCAAATAAGATTGAGTAACCATTAAATTTTTTATATTGATAATAGATAAATTTGAAAATCATGAGTTTTGACAATGTCAACTTTTTAAAAGAATGGTATAGCTATAATATATCTTTCATTCATTTGATAATATATTGGATATCTTACTGGACAAATTTTATGCTTTTATACCTTCATACCTTCATTTGTGAACACAAAATATTGTCTATTTTTATTGATGAGTTTTCTCTATTTAAAATCGAAATAGAACCCAAGTTCAAAATACACTCTTCAAATATTTCAGATTGGTGCCACTAAAAATTAAGTTGAAGGGAGTCAATATGTACATCGTAAACTTATTTAAAGTTTGAATATATTTTATTTACGACCTTACAATCAAATTTGTTGCCCATCCTCTTATCTACAATACTAACATATTGTAGACATGCATGTGCATATAGGGGAAATGACCCAGTAGTTGTGCACCCTAACTTCGCGCTTCTAATTATCCTACGTGGAAATTTTAAATCACTCCCAATTTTTTACAGCAGCTTACTTGGCAAGTCCCCTACTTATAACTAAGGTTTCAGGGCCACATCATCAAATATGATGCCACATCAGCATGCTTTTTGTCAAGGTGTCCAAAAAGCCCCCAAAAAAAAGTGAGACCAATAATCGTGAATTCACAACATGTTTTATTGAGCGCTGATGTGGAATCACATGATTGGTTGCTTTTTAGATCAAAGGGATACATTTTGTTTAATTATGGGTAGTGATCATCAACACTAACAACTTTAAAGTCACAACTATTGGTCCAATATTGATAAAACTATTGGACATTATATAAACAACTACTATCGCAACTATTGAAACATGCTCAGGTACTCGATCCTCTGCCCTATGCTCGGGTACTGGGTCCTCTCCCCTGTGCTATGCATGAAATAAACTAGATAGACACAAACTCTCTTTCTTGAAATGAACAGCTGAACTAATGGTGGTTGGAAAATTATTGTCCTTTCTGGCAAAGCTGCTTGGATGGTGATATCATGACTTGATTAGCGCTTCCTCCTAGTATATATATGCTTTGTTTATCTTCTGTTATATCTGCTGTGCAGTTCCCTCTGTAATTCTTTCTGTATTTTATTTCTTTCTTACTCCAATACCTAAAATAACATCATATGCTATTCAGAGAATTTTTTGAGGACGAGGCATTATTTTTAATGCAGCCAGGAGAAAGGTTGTCGTGTCCAACAACTGTAAGCACAGAAAACAGATGTCAAGTCATATCACTTAACACAGTATTACTAAATAGGTGTTATAATTTGTACCATTTACTGGCATGTGGTTTTGTTTGATTCGAAGCAGTAAATTATTTTCCCATTGGTTTCTACGGATTAACAGACTGGTACATTTGCAGACACCGGTACATTTGGACAAACGGCCATCCGGGGCATCCTTATCCCTGCATCATATGTACGTAGCATCTTTTCCAGGCGGGACTTCCGAAACTGTGCAGTTTGTACGATGATTTTTACTAATGCCGGACATTGTTATCTCTGCGCTGCACACCTACTTCCTGTTTAAATTGTAGATGACGGCGATGATCGCCGCTTATTTCTCTTCTATATAGGTATATTTAGGGGAGAGGGCCCAGTAGTCGTGCACCCTAACTTCGCGCTTCTAATTATCCTACGTCGAAATTTCAAATCACTCCCAATTTTTTACAGCAGCTTACTTGGCAAGTTCTCTGCTTATAACTAAGGTTTCAGGGCCACATCATCAAATATGATGCCACATCAGCATGTGTTTTTGTCAAGGTGTCCAAAAAGGCCCCAAAAAATAGTGAGACCAATTCTCGTGCATTACATCATGAGTAGTTGAGCGCTGATGTGGTATCACATGATTGGTTGTTTTTTAAATCAAAAGCATACATTTTGTTTAATTATGGGTAAAGGTAAAAGGTAAAGGTCCTTTTCAAGTCCACGATACCATGAGTATATGGGATTCCTCGTACTCCCCCAACTTCTAGACATTATATAAACGACTATTGGGGTATTATATGTACGATTGGGTGCACGACTATTGGACCCCGCACGACTATTTGATTGATTTTTTAAAAAAAATGTTTTTTTTTAAATAATAAAATAAAATCACAATATTATTATTTTCATTTCAGAATGTAGAAATGTTAATTGAATTTAACCTTTTACTATACAAGTCTAATTATAATAGTTTTAACCTTTTACTATTATAATTAGTGTTTAATATATTATTATTATAAAAAAATATAATTTATTATATAGAAATACATAAATATCCAAATATGTTGTATCTTAAACATTTTATCTAGAATATTTTTTAATCTAACATATTTGGATATTTATTTACATATAAAATCATTTTTACTTGCTAAATGAGTAGTAAGATGATGATATTTAATTGATTTTTAATTTATTTGAATGGTAGAGGATTATAACAGTTTTATTAATGTTGTTGATATCATTCATTTATGGACTTGGCACATGCTTGCATTTCTTATTTTCTACCCCCAATGCACCATAAAATATGGAACTAATGATACCTTTTCAAGATTAATCTTTTGATCCTTGTTCATCTACTATCTTTATAGATTATCAAACCTCTTTTACATATTTTTTTTTCGAAAAGATTAAAGTAATTAATGTACATCTTTAGATTTTAATTATAGATTATAGAGGTATTTATAATTTAAAAATACATTTACATTGGTTAGAACTAAAAATAATGTAGAATATATTGTGTAGATATATGTATGCTAGAATAAAGGTACTATCTATGCTTCATGTGATATAAAAAATAATTCTTTTAAATTTATTTATTTCATATGTTAATCAATTAAATATATAAAATTTATTTCACTTTATTTTATAATTATTTTATTTATTATATATAATGCATAGATTTTAACCTTTTAAATTATTTTATTTCTTTTATTTATTTACAAGTTATTTTATTTTTATTATTTTATATTTATTCAAAAAACTATTTTTTATTTATTTTATTTTATTTATTTGTTTTAGTTTTAGTTCTTAGGTAAATGTTAAAATTATGATATCTATTTTTAGAAAAAATATGTAAAAGAGATTTAATATTTTTCATTGTCTCTTATATAATATTTTAAAAAAATGTGTATGAAAATTATTTATTTCTTTTACAAACAATAAAAATAAAATCATTATATTATAATTTTCATACCATTCCAAATAATAATGTAGAAACATTTAATTGAATTTAACCTTTTGCTTTATAAGTCTAACTATAATAGTTTTATATTACTAATATAATTAATGTTTAATATATTACTATTATACTAAGTATAATAAGATTTTATAGTTATTCAATCACCAATATTCAATCTTATATTCTTATTATCAAAATTAGTGATTGAAAATTATAAAATCTTATCAAATTTGAAAGGAAAAATATTAATTGAAGAAAATCAAAACATAATTATTAAAAAACATGAAAAATATGGTTGGATTTATTTTTTAAATATTTAAAATGTATTTATTATATATTATATTTATATAATGTTAATTTAATTTTTAATATTTTATATAATATAAATTTAATTTTTAAAATAATAATAATAATATTATATTTATTATATATATTATTTATATTAGAAATTATCAAGTAAAAATATAATGTAGTGTATAACCAATATAAAATATATATTATACATATACAAATATAAAATTATTATAATTAATAAATAATACATTTTAATTTAATACAAACTACCTAGTTTAACTTGTAAATATAATGCAACACATAACTACTATATAATACATATTTTACATAATTGATGGAAATATGATTGCATTTATATTTTAAAAAATTAAATATATTTATTATATGTTATATTTATATAATCTCAAATTATTTTTTAATATTTTATATAATGTAAATTAAATTTTCAAAATATTATTATTATTATATTTATTATATATTATATTTTATATTATAAATTATGAAATAAAAATATAACTTAAATAATTATTATAATTAATAAATAATATATTTTTATATAATACAAATTAAATTAATATATAAATATAATGCAATACATAATTACTATATATAATACATGGATAATACATATGATAATTATGTATTGCATTATATTTATATATTAATTTAATTTGTATTATATAAAAAATATTATGTATTTTATGTAAAATTAGTTCTTAGGTAATAATTACTATATTTATTATCTATGGATGATGCATGGATAATACATGGATGCTCTGGTGCATCTAATTAGTTCTTTGGTAAATGTTAAAACTAAGATATCTATTTTTAGAAGAAAAAAATATGTAAAAGAGGTTTGATATTTTTCATTGTCTAACCTTATATGTACTCTAATGTAAAAAAATAACTAAGGTATCCTATTTATCAAGAAATAGGTTATAGAGGTATGTGCATAATTTTAAATATCTATCAATTGTATTTATTTCATAGATAGTACCCTTATTCTATTATACATATACCCTTATAATCTAAAACATTATACATATACTTACATTAAAGAACAAATATATCTTTCATTCCTAGTATTTTCTTATATCACCTTTTGAATAAATAAAAATAGTTCTTAAAATCCATAATCTAGTATAATTCTAATTTATAATTATTGTATGATACATTTTTTAAATTATGAAATTACACATAATAATTTTAGTCTAATAGTATAATGTGAGAATTAGTTTAAGTAGTCTAACGTGGAATAACCTCTTGTTGAAATAATACTCTAATAATGCGAGAATGTTGAATGTTATACTTAGGTTATTAGGCTTTGCTTGATGAGAATGTCTCACATTAAGCATTATTTCTACCATTCAAAATAGGTAGATTAAATAAATAAAAACAGCTCTTTAAATAAAATAAAATAATTTAAAAAATTAAAATTTATGTATTATATATAATAAATTATATTTTTTTATAATAATAATATATTAAACATTAATTATAATAGTAAAAGGTTAAAACTATTATAATTAGACTTATATAGTAAAAAGTTAAATTTATGTCTCTCTATCTACGACTCATCCTGATGATAGATCATAGAGTATGATCTGAAAGGTTGATGAAGAAAAATTGCACACAATTTTATCCAGAAATCTTGATTACTAATAATATCGTGATTTTATTTTATTATTTAAAAAAAAAAACATTTTTAAAAAGAAATCAATCAAATTAAATATACTTAAAAACATTATAATAAAATTTAAAGAAGAGAAAGAAGCAGCGATCATTGCGTCATCTACAATTTAATAGGTATGCAGCGCAGAGAACAATATCCGGCACCAGTAAAAATCAACGTACAAACTGCACAGTTTCCGAAATCCCGCCTGAAAAAGATGCTACGTACATATGATGTTGACAGCGGCTATCCATGATCATGAATGATGCCCCGGTGCATTCCGCATTCCTGGGGCTAGGTAGACGCTGCCCCCATAGACAGACAGTGCCGTCTCGTTCGATGTATCGAAATTGTCATTATGCCAGACATTGACATGACTGAGTATCGATTTCCTCAAGGGTTGATTGGCTTTTAAAACAGCCATACCATGTGATAATTGGAATAAATGTTGATAGTGGAGGATTGTATCCGATCCCAATGATGTGGTTCAATGAATCCATAATTTTATTGTGTACCAACCATTCCCTATCGTTAGATCTGGGCCTGCTATAATTGATCTGGTTACGTGTAATATCTGGGAGATGGATTCATCTGACATTATCGTCTATGTCAGTCCTTTCCATGAGGGAAGACTGTGACTGTGTGGGAAGGATAAATACAAGATGTTAAATTTTATTTTTCTTCAGAAAGGACAGGATAGATAAGGGGGTTCGTCCAAGAGTCTTCCCTCGTGGAAAGGGCTGACGTAGATGATAATGACAGATGAATCCATCTCCCAGATATTACACGTAACCAGATCAAATATAGCATGGTCGGAGCAATGCACTAGGCTAACGATAGGGAAGGGTTCGTACACAATAAATTATGGATTCATTGAACTACTCAGTCATGTCAATGTCTGGCATAATGACAACTTCGATAGATGGACTGAGAATATTGGAGTAACCTTTCCAATTATAGCAAGGCCTAAATTTATCTTTGAGTGAAGTAACTTTATCTCCATATGTCTTTTGATTCATCCAAAGTTTTCGATGACTTAATTCGTTGAGCATGATGTTCATTCTGATCGGATTTATTGATAAATGGTCATAATAACATTAATCATACTTGGCTGGTCATCCCGGCAGCGTCTCTGATAAGTCTCATTCTTTACAAGGTTGTCATGAGGACAATCCTAAGTGTTTGGCTGCTGGCTTTTCTCCTCATGATAATTCTATGATGGGGTGTCATAGTTTGGCTTCGCAGGTGGAAGAAGGATGGATTACTGTCAAGGGTAAAAAAGATAAATCTTTACGGCCTTCTTTCGATATGACTCTTCGCTCCCACAAAAAAAGTGCTAATTGTAATTCTTGATGGTTCTTGTTTGGGTGCTGGTCTTTTGTTGGCTGCAGGCTGTCCTTTCTGCAGCCTGGCCTTTCTTGTTGTAAAGGGTTACAGATCCCTTCAAAATCTATTTTTCCTATTATCAAAAACATTAATCATATATATATGAATATGGCATATATGGGCATATAAATTTAAATTGACTATTAATTTATTATAATATACATTCATGAAAAGGTATAACTTTTCCATTGTCGTCGATGATAGCATCCTGTTCTACATTTAACGAATTCCTATCTATGGAAAAATTAGCACAAGATAATATGTGTTTAGCAATGCATATTGACCTAATTGACTTTGTGTCACCTGCCAAGCCTTTGAAATGCATAAACAAAGTTAATTTAATTTTAGAACTAAATCTCTCATTCTAAATAAACCCTCCATCAAATTGTTTTATTTTCTCTTTAACAAAATAGTGATGATAATTGCAAAGTCCCTTGAGGATATCATTTAAGACAAAACTAATGCTTTCATAACTACGAATGTGGCTACAACTTATCAAATATGTTAGTTCTATGATTCCACCATAAGACCTGTAATATGTATATAAATGTGAAAACAATATAGTAATGCTCAACAATAGGTGGGGCATCACACCATGCTTATTTTGATCTCTTGAACCTTCTTTTCCAAATCCTTCAAGTGGAGATCATGATCAGTTTTGAGCACATTGATGGCCTCCTCAATTTCCATAATTTTTAACTTTAACTCTTTAGAACCAGAAGTCTCCAGATCATCATCATCCTTGGCACCTTTCTCCTAAAACCCTCGAACCTTAACATTGACTTTGTTGAGTTCCAAAAGGAACCACTTGTTCAGTTTGAAAATGTTCATCACACTCTCTCTGGCCACCCCTTAAACATCATAAATCCCTTCCTTATCATCATGTAGGTACGAAAAATCCTCTAAGAGAGGGTTAATGTTGGTAGCAACAACAAAACCCTTGGTCGGGCCAGTTAAAGGGGAATGATCCAACTCCTCTCTGTCAATGACCTCCATGAAACCATCCTCAACCATCTTCTCTTTCCCTTTGCCAACCACAACCCCAAGAGCTGACCCATGCTTTATTCCAAACCTCTGGACACCGCATCCACCCTCCTCACCCGTCTAAGAGCCTTCAAACTAGGAAATAACCTTTCTAGTTTTCTTTTTGGGGGGAGTTTACTTTGGAGACATTTTCCTCCTCTTTTTCCCACCCTCATTCGAAGTGGAGGAAGAGAGAACTTCCACTGAATTCTTCTCGACCTCCGTCTCTTGCCATTCATTGTTGTCATCATCATCCAGAGAGTCAGACCCCGTATTTGAATTTTGCACAATTTTAGAAATCTATTTATTTTGAACTCCCCCCATTCTAGAAATAACATTGTTACCAAGTCTAAAATTTTAAGTTTTGGAGGCCAAATATATACTAAAATCTAGAATGGAGAAAAATAGGAAAAATTTTATAGACAAAAGAAAATTTGATCCAAATTAGACAATTCTAGGTGGTCAATTTTTTAGATCCAACCAAATTTGAACCAAATCTAACTTTATCCTATAATTATGATTAATAATGACTTACTTTTTAAAAAAAATATTTCTAATTATTTCATTTAAGTTCAATGACATATTTTTTTCTAAAAACTTTCCAATTTTTCTCCTAGTTTAATTTTTTTCTAATTGTAACATCCAATGCTTTTCAATGGAACGTGTCTAGCTAAACTTAGGACATTTATTCTCTACTTTTTGTTTTCTTTAGCTTCCTTAAAATTTAATATGCATTTCTAAATTTCTTAGAGAGGTCTTTAGTGTAAGATATCAACCTTTGTTAAGACAATCTAAATGTGAATAGTAATAGCATGCAAAGTGTAGAATATTAAGGTATGAAGGCTTTCCTTATTTTCTCATTAGCTATCTTAAATGTTGATTACAATTTAAGGTTTCTAGTTGAAAATATGAACAATTGTCTACTTTTTTACTTTAGTCTTTGTTGTGTTCAATATTTTTTTCGTTTATTTTAAATTAAAGATTGTCAATGTAAACATGAATATTTTTTCTATCTTTATCCTTTTACTTTATTATTAACATTTCATAATATTATGTAATTTTATGAAATTAAAGGTTTCTAGATTTTTTTTTAAACTCTTTAACCTTTTTTCTTTACTTTTCCTAGATTTACAATTTTATGAAATTGAACATTAATTATAGTAATCAAATAACATCTCAAAAGCTTCTATATTTTAAAAAAAAATCACCTCACCATCCTAAAACCTTTGTTAAACTAAATTCCATACTGAATGTTCCTAAATATCATATGAAAAAACAATATATCTTAACAATTTACAAGTCCCTAATTTACTAAATCTACCTCTCCTTCAACCATGCCATTAGAATTGTCTTAATTTTTGCAAGCAATGGAAGCACCAAAACACGTTATTTTTCTTATGCCTCACCATAATTATTAACTATCAAGAATAAAATTATAATTTTATAGGATAAAGAATTAAAATTCTAGGAAAATATTCTACCCATCCAGTCTATCTAGATATTTTTAAAAAGGTAAAGCTTAACCTAGTGGTCCCATGGATGAGGCATGCCACAATTTTGTTTGCAAGTACAAAAAAATGTGTAAAACAAAAAACTAAAGCATGTCCATGAATATTAGTATAAAAAAAGAAAAAAAGAAAAAAAACTAGCACCAATCAATTCCTCTTTCCAAATAAAAATTAATTAAATAACACTTTTTAAGAAAAAACAAATATAATTGCCTCTAGAAAAACCAAGACAAATGAAGGAAAAAAATTAACACACCTTTATAAATAGGGAAATAGATTAGAATTTTTGTTTATAAAAGTGCATGTACTTGGAAACTTTGTTAACAAGACGTGGATAATTAATATAGTTAAATTTATTCACACAAATTTAATGTGTCCATTGATTTTCAAATGTAATAAAATTTAATTGATAATTTAATTTATGAATTGACTATTCACAACATGAATGAATAGAAAAATAAATAAGTGAAAATTTTCAAATTATTTTATAAAAAAATTAATTATAAAATATAGCATTCTTAATCATTTTTTTAATTATATATGATGTTGGCTAAATAGGTAAAAATAATTGCATCCAATGAATGCATTAATATACCTACTTTTGAAAGAACTAATAAATATTTTTAATAAACTAAATAAAAAATATGGAATCAATAAAAACCATAGAGTATTATTAGTATTTAAACTATAACTTTTAGAAATAAAATCTATAAAAATGAATTAAAGGTGAGGAGGGAGAAAGCCATGTTCAACATAAGAATTAGAGTTACCTAAAAATTTATGATATGGTGTAATAGACCAAATAGAACACTTCAAACTTTGATAGTTGAAATCACTAAAGTAATTGCTAGTCTCATAGTTTATTCACCTTGGATATGTTCTATCCTAAGAGTAATATTGTACCTAATTAATAAGTTTAATTAAGATAATTAGGATAGTTAATTATTCTTATTGTTATCAATGTGGATGTGCACCCTTGCCAAGTATTTGACTCAACAATCCAATGAAATATGGAAACACTCTAGGGCTTGCAAGTTGCCTATAACTTAGAGTAAATCTCCATAGACGACTAGTTCCCTTGGTGTCTCACCTAATTTAACTTATCTTGTTGCTTCTTGTTGATGAAAAGAGGAGAAAAGTCATGAAATGAAACCTAGATCCTAATGAGGTGATGTACCAAATTTCTTTTAGGATCTATACTATTTCTTAACACAAACTATTCAAATGAACAACTTGTTTCATGCACAACTCAGGTTTTGACATGCTCATACATTAGTGTTTCATAGGAAAGTTGAAGTTTTCTCAATCCTAATAGGAAAAAATTAGATGTTTGCACAATTAGAAGTTGTTCAAACCATTCAAATAATTTGTAACTTGTATAAAATATGTATATCTCTGCATGAAGGTGCTGAAGGAAATGAGACATACATTGAGGATTTATAAATAAATCACAAAAAATATATCAATCATTCATGCTTGCACATAAAATGAAGATTATAGAAGGTATTAAAGTACTTTCTTTATTCATAAAAAGGTGCTCACAAACTACTATACAAGCTTGAGAATTGAGTTTCTTTGAGTTACAAAAAGAACCTTCAAAAGTTACAATACATAGCCAAGAAAAGTTAGAACTAACAAAAATCTATACCTAGGCCTCCCTTTATGCTATCCAACAACTTGCTAAACATTAGGAGCATATTTTTCACAAATGGATGATATGTGTTTCCTTTAGTTGGCTAAGTCAAACCTCTTGGGCACCTAGCTGACTTGTCCCTAATATTTAGTCCTTGAAATGCTAATTGTAGGTGGTTGAATGAAGGAATATTTTTTCTTTGACCTTATCCATCCATCAAAAGCTCCTTGAATAGCTCCTAGATGCTTGGAGATGTCCTAAATTGGGTCAAACTACCCTATAATCTCTCAAATTATTTTACAACTCACCAAACTGTTCTAGATGCTTGGGAAAAGCCATAATTGATTATTACTTCCCCAATTGTTGGAACTTTCTCAAACTTGTTAATACGGCATGTCAAAGAAGGTTTGAAATGGTAAAAAAATATCCTAGAGGTGTATGAGAATTCCAAGTGCATATTTCTAAAACTTGTCATCATCACAAGATCCTCTCTATTCTTGTATTTTCACCATATATTCATCTTACTTGGTGATTTTTCCATATTTCTACTCTTTGTTTCCTATCAATTTCAAAATGTTATACATGTGTAGGAAGTTTATCATTTCCTTAGATTTTCACAAGCTCGTGTACAATTTATGTCATGGTCACACATATTTTGACAACACTATGACCACTTGACAAAATAATAGGCCTATGTTTTCTTGTTTGGTCTCTGTCACTCAGTCCTCTATACAACCCTTTGCAAATGACCTCTACCCTTTTATCATTTTGAGTTTATTGAACTATCTCAAGGCTTCTCATGCATTTTTACTCCATGACTGTCTAGTATCCTTTCATAAGGTCACTATCATGATTCCTGCTTTGTGTCACTATATTTTTTCCCATGATCTTTGCAAACTAGCCTCTAGACTATCTTGTAGCAGACTTACATCAACATGAACTGTCACTGTGATCTCCTCTTGGTTGACTTTTTCCATGAATGTACTTGTGTTTCTTCTATCCCATGATGTTTGGGTATTGATATTGGACAAACTAGGCATGACTCCCATGGATGTTGGAACTTTACTATGCCTATCATGCCCATACTCATGCCTCCATCCAACCCAACCATGATATGACCACTCATAGGCATGCTAACATCATTCATGTTGTTGAAACTTATTCTTTTTCATTATAAGTAATGATTTTCATTTTGATGCACTTTGAGCTCCTAACAAATATCATGATGACCGTTACCTTTGTCATATATTCTTTGGTATTTTAGGGTATATATGACTATCTATTATTTGTTCCTTTTGAGTGGAAGTTATTTGTAAAAAATATTATCCTTTGATGTATATAATCTTTCCTATATTTTTTCTTTTCACAACATTGTCTTTTATGCTTGTCATTGATCCACCCCTTCACTCATGACCGTTCACTGTTATTTCATAGGGTCTTGGTGTAGGTTTAGAATCTCACAAGCTTGAATGAACATCTTATGTCCTTGAGTATCCTTGACTGTAATCATGTGTCTTACTTCTCAACATGCCTTGTCATTCAAGATTTCTAAGAGATTGTTTTCAAATGCAAGACTTCTCTATTCTCTTGTACATGACAACATTTTTCATCTTTCTAAGTGTCCTAATAGTCAATAATCTTTTTCATTCATTCTTACTTACTGTCATTTCTTTTATATCCTTTGTCCACGAATTCAAATACTAACTTTCTAGTAGAAACCCCTTTATCTATGAATATTGATGAAGTGAATGACAACACAAACTTGAAGGTGTATGATAAATCCCAACAATGTTCTCATGAAACCCTAGAAAACTTGATAGAATTAATGAACATGTTCATTTTTGTAAGATGGTTTGGTAGATATTCCCTAAAATTCATGACAAGAATTGTTGTCTACTCATTGTGTCTACTTAATCAACAACATCCAAGGTTCATAAAATTTAATCTATGCACATCAATGCCCCTCAAAATTGAAACAACACCTCATAAAAATTGGATAGGATTTTTGGGGATTTGATAACTTGTCGAAGCTTTGTCATGTTGTATATCATTATTTGGTACTCAAACTAAAAAAAAATAGTGCATCTTGCATGTAAATTGGTAGGGGTGTGCATTGCCAATAACCACAAACCCTACAACAGGCTTTCATGGCAATAAAAATTCTTCAAAATTTTTATGATTTTAAAGGACTTGTTTAAAATAGTCTTGCCTCCTTCAACTAACATACCCCCACCCTTTTGAATACCTTGTCTCATCATATGATTCATGAAACATACATCATGGTTATTTTATCTGCACAACCTTAAATAACCCCCTTTCTAATTGTCACTTTTGTTCCCATAATACCCTCCATTATGTAAACCTTGTATAGTGGCTCATACCTACTTGAAAATAAGATGAAAATTAATATTGTCATTTTTAAGAGCATTCTATGTTGATGGTTATAAGAACTTCTTCATGACGGTGAGAGGGTTTCAACAGAGAAGACAAACCTAGGTCCTCTTCACCAAACTCCATGTGCATGTCTTGCATGCTCTTGCATGGTTAAACCCTTTGACAATGTATTGCTAACCTATATACTATTACTACATATTGTATACATCTAAAAATGGTCACATTAAATCAAGCCTAATAAGTAATTAAATATGAATTATTTTAAAATTAATCTTCTAAAGTCATCTACATATAAATAAATTAAATTATTTATTTATATCATTCACTTTCTAATTCTTCTAATTTAATTAAATAAATAAGTTTATTTAATTATTACCATCTTCCATATTCTTCTTAATTAATTAAATAGATTTTATAATTTATTTATATTAATTATCATAAGTTTGAATTTTAAATTCAAATGATATTCCTCTAAATTCATTTTCCACATTTAATTAAATATTCTGAATATTTAATTAAACACTTTCTAATTCTTCACCCTACATATAATTAAATATTCTAAATATTTAATTAGAACTTTCCTTACTCTACATTTAATTAAATATTCTAAAATATTTAATTAGAAACTTTCTTCTCTTCTTATAATTAAATATTCTAAAATATTTAATTAGAAACTTTCTTCACCTCATATTTAATTAAGTATTTTATATATTTAATTAAACACTTTTCTATCATCTTCTCACACACAATTGAATATTAATTATTTAATTATGGAAACTTCTAAAATCTTTGTCACATATAATTAAATAACTTATTTATTTAATTATGGGATTTACCTTCAACTATCAACTAATTCCTTGAATGGCCACTTTCCTTTAATTTTGAATGGAAAAGATTGTGGAGGAAACATCTTCCATTATTCTCTCAACCTTCCATCTTTTTCTCAACTTCCAAAATATCTCACCGTTCATCTTGACAAGCTTATTTTCAACCGTTGATCTTTGCCAACTAGATTTTTGGCTCCAAAAATCTATAAATACAACCCTCTTGCGAGTTGAAAACGATCCTAGCTTTGGTGAATTTAGTGCGATTTACTATAGTTACATTCTAATAAACATTTAGCAATCTTTTCAGGCATTTTTCTTTCAAGTTCATAGCATCTTAGTTTTCACATCATAGCTTAAATCATTTAGCAAATAGACATGCATTTTGCATAAGCTCATTCTCCGAAGTTGTCATTCTAACAAGCTGTTGCTTACACCAACTGAGGGCCAGTACTTGCAACGAATCCTTGGAGATAGAGCACAATAAGACACTTTTTAAGGCGTTGTTTTAAGAGTTTGCTTTACTTTTCAATTAGTTTCCTTTGATTTAATGTCTTATTGGTGTGTTGGTTTATATTTCTTTAGTTAGCTCACACATAATCGAAACACATTTTTGGCGCCCACCATGGGGCCCTTGCCCCATTTTTAACATCTACTTGTAGGTTTTCTGATAGGATTTTGCATTTTGAAGTTCGGCTTTTTAGAAAAAATCACGCTTTAGTGCATCCGTTGAATATTTTAGCGCATCTGTAGACTGTTTTAGCGCTTCTGCAGGTTTTTCAGTGCATCCGGGAACTGTTTCAGTGCATCCCGAGATTACTTTAGCGCATATAGGGAACAAAATGGTGCATACATTTAGCTTAATTCATTAAAATTTTGTAAAAAAAATAATATTTCATTTTTTGATTAGCGCATTTAGGCTTTCTTTTAGCGCATTTAAGGTTTTCTACAACACTTTTGATGTCTATTTTAGTGCATTGACTAGTTGTTTTAGTGCATGCAGGTTGTAACTAAACAAGGTTCTGAGTCTGACGCCTTCCGCAGATAGGACTTTTTCTAGCTTAAAAAGAACCAATCTAGGATAGTCACATCTAGTTTTAAAAATAAGCAACCCTAGGGTAGACATGGATTAAAATGAAGCAATCTAGGATAGTCATCACACAATGATTTTTGCAGTTAAAATGAACAACTTATTTTCGTGAAGCAACTATCTTCACATAGTTTAGATCATTGTGATTTAGGCTCTAAAAAGAACACTGTTGGCTTTATCTATGGCAATAGGTCTATGCGCACCCCTTAACTGGGTGATTAGAATACCAGAACTGTCTTTTTAATTCATGCAATTTTAAATGCTTTCTTAAATCCTTTAGAAGGCCTGCTCTTGTGGGAAAAAGTACTCACCCAAGAGGAATGACCTAAGTGGGTTCAAACCAAAGCCAGGTTATTCCACCCTACTCTAAAATTTAAAGAAAACATGGGGAAACCCACTTTTGTTGGAAGTGTGCAAGATAACCATCCCAAAAACTTTTGTTCTAAAGGTTGGGAGGTCTCTTGAGGGAGTTTATTATTTTCGCTCTAAACGAAAACCCTTACTATGAACCTTAGTATAGAAGCCAACCGTGTCAATTTCTGAACATCCTAATAATCACAGTGCAAGGGGAGGGAAGAATCTTCCCCCAAGACACTTACCATATAACTGCCAAGGACCGTTTGCTCAGGGGATCTAGTATCCACTTCCATCACTCTGAGTACGCACCTGGAAAAGACAAAAACATAGGCACCCCTTCGGGGGTGACACGACTGTGTGAGTCGACACAGTTCTAAGATGTGGGCTATGATTATTATGATGACCCTTTTGACAATTAAGAGTGAGTCTATCTGAATTGTTTGTTTTGTTCAATACCTGTGAAAATATCAAGAACATACACTCATTGTTTAGATTCTAGAACTTTAAGAACAATTGTCTTCCTATTGCATGCTTTGTTTTCAAAACATTAATTCATATAAGATCATCCAGAAAACATAAAGAAGAAGATGAAAGAAGAGATCCACTTTATAACATGGGTGATAGGGAAGAAAATCCTTTTCATAAGTTTCGTATTGGGAATAGTTCAAATGATGAAATAACCGATGAAATGATTCAAGAAGCTGAACAGGATCCACAGTTTCACATAATTTTGGACAAGATCTTAGAGCGAAATAAAGAAGGATACTTTCTTTTATTGGAAAACCAAGGTGCCAAATTTCCCTCTGACTACGATATGGAGAAAATTAAGGAAGATCCTGAAAAGACTGAAACTCCCTTAAATCATCTTAGTACTCTTACCAAACAAATAAGAGCACTCCAAAGGAAAATCAAGGAAATACAAGGGGGCACAACTAAGAAGTCCTTTGATGGAAATATTAATGTAACCTCTTCTCCTCCAAAAACAACATCATCCAAATTCAATGTTTTTGAATTTTTGCAAAGGTTAAATGAGAAGCCCAAATCTAAGCCATCAAATAAAATTGACCAATCTTGTCATGTCATGCATTTATCTTCATCCCCCATGATTCAAAATGAACCTCACGATTCTTTCACCCAAGATAACGATTCCATTCAATCACATTCTTCTATCATATCCTTGACATCCAATGATTCATTTCAATCTACACATCTCGATCAAAACATTCTTTCCACTCCATCCCATGATACCAAAATTCTACAAACCCTTCATATCTTTGATCAAGATCCTATCTCTCAAGAACCATATGATGATCCCTTCCTTTCATTATTCACCCATAATAATCCTCTTCCATCTCAAGAACAAAATGTTCTTCCATGTTCTCCATCCATCCCATTCAATGAATCCATACTCTCTTATGATTCCATCACATCCCAGGAGCAGAACAATTCTTCCATCCTATCCAAAGATTCCCTTCCATCTGATGATCAAGCTACTCCATCTCCTTCATCTAATGATTATTTTCCTAGTCAATATCAAAGTATCCCATCATCCTCATGTCAAGAGCCTCTCACACCTCTTCAAGCTATCCATGAACCCCACACCTATAAATTGGGGTCCTCCACCTTTATCCACTCCAATTTACTTCCAACACCTATCCTTTCATCCATAACATATCCTCCTCAAAATGGACTCACATCTTGTTTCACAAACAATGCATATCCCATGGGTAAACGAATGTGCAAAATTATGAATTAAAAAGGAAAAGGCTTAGGACATCATGAGAAAGGTATCCTAGAACCCCTTTCTATCCAAGCACATCCATATTCTCATGGCCTTGGTTATACACCTCATGCTCAACCTAGGTATCCTAGTTCATCAAACTCTCCATCCATCCTAGATCCTTATCCTAGTCCATCAAACACTCCATCTATCCTGGGTCCTTATCCTAGTTCATCAAACCTTCTATCTATCATTGGTCCTTATCATCCCAACCCTAGCTCATCAACCCTTCCATCCATATTAGGGTCCCACATTTCTCCATCTCCTATTCTTCAAGAACAACAAAGGCACACATCCTTGATCCACTTTCAAAATTCTTCCTACATTAACTCATCCATCGTACCTACATATCGGTCATCTCAATACACACCTCCCATTGCTTTTGGAAGCAATTTGGGTGCAAAATGTCAAAAGCTTCAATATAAAAATCCACATGTATTAAAGGATCAACATGTCTCCTCGAAGAGTCATGCAAAAATAAAAGAAAATTTTATCCAAAAATCAAAAGAAAAATTCAAAAGGCCACAAAGGCCCATCAAAGCAAAAGAAAAATTCAAAAGGCCACAAAAGCCCATCAATTCAAAAGAAAAATTTCAAAGACCGCAAAGGTCCATAAAGCAAAGAGAAAAATCTCAAAGGCCACAAAGTCCCATAAAGCAAATATCAAAATCAAAATTCATGTGGATTCCTAAAAGTCTCATAGAAGCAATAAAATCAAAATTGGCATCCAAATTTTCTAATTTGAAAGCTTCTCCCCATCTCCCATCTAAAAACATATCACCTTCCAAATCCATTTTTCCTCCATCACTCCATCACCCTTCAAGGTGTGTGCCAATGTTAATCTTTCCATCCTTTCCATCTATCCATCACCAAGCCTTCCAACCTCCTATCCATTATCCAACATCCAATCCCCATTCTCCTCCTTTAATTCAAAGCTTTGAATAAGGCCTTAGCTTCTACTATCATGCCAACATTTATAAGTCTAATTCCCATTCCCATGGTCTATTAGAGCACATATTCGAGGGATATTAGTTGTGAAACTTGATGCTTAAACCCTTCCTCCATCCCCCTATCATGCAAATATTATCTTTCATATCCATCTCCCTATCCATATACTATCTTCCATTTTCCTCTTATCATTCATGGTCATTATCCTCATTTTCACCTTTGATCTTGACAAGGTTAAGGATCTTCTTGAAAATCATGCATCTTATCCTATTCACTTCATCCAAATCTTCCATACCATATCCTTCATCATGCATCTTCTCTTATATTGTGGGGCATCTTTTTTCTTCAATTGGTAATCCCATTCCATCTTAAATGTCCTTGAAAAATTAAAAAAAATCAGAAAACAATATCAAAATTAAAAAAAAAAAAACATCAAATCCAAAAGAATCAAAATATTTCCAAAATCTAAAAACAAATTCAATAAATCATATGCTTTAGTCAATAAAATGGTCATGTCTCATCCTAGACTAGGGGCAAAATCCTGAACTCACTGGGGGCAACTTGTTTTGAGCTTAAATCAACATACAAGCAACAACAAGACAACCTAGTGAAAACATCCATCATCCTAAACATCAAGATGAACATCAATCACAATCAATCAAACAACCGACCATCCAAATCAACATCAAAAACAAAACAAATGAACTCTCATTGGATGATCACTTCTAAATCATGGTTTGATCACTTTAACACTTATGTTCACTTGTTTTATCTTGATTGTTGTTATCATTTATCTAGAGTACCTCGATGATGTATGGAACTAGAGGAGCTAGGAAGGAGAATGATATTTTCTTTGTCTGCTCTCTGTGAGTTAATCAGTATTATTGTGCAAATTGTCATGGGACATGCTCTATAAAGTATTATTGATGACATTTCGAATTTGCATAGGAAAATGATTAATTCTTGCTTGTTTACGCAAGTGATGCTAAGGTCATCCCAGTCTCATTATACCTAGATGCTTGTGCTATCTTGCACTATCAAATCTCAACGAAAGTTGTATGGAAGTTGTACTCATATCATCATGGTCTACATTATACCATTGATGCTTGTACTAAATTTCAACATATCAAAAAACTCAATGATGATAAATAAGCATAAAGTTGGCTCACAAAATGGCAACAATGTGTAGTTCATTTTGCATAGTTAAAATATGAATGGTTAGTATAGATGGCATCCATATTAGTTTGTGCATGAGCATTATCATATCCATCACATCTCATCTGCATTATCTCAATTAATTCATCCAATCCTTTCTTCCAATCTCATCTAATCAATCCATTCAATCTAGCACAAATCATTTAATCATACCTTTGGTCTTGTTCCTAGCCTTACTGCAAGCCTTGATCATTATCATCATCATCATCGGGATGTATCCTTCCCTATCCTTGTGATTTTTTGGGATGTATTCTTCCCTCATCAACAACACTCTCATCATCATCATCATCGGGATGTATCCTTCCCTATCCTTGTGTTGTTTCGGGATGTATCCTTCCCTCATCAACAACTCTCTCATCATCATCATTGGGATGTATCCTTCCCTTATCAACAACACTCTCATCATCATTATCATCATTGGGATGTTTCCTTCCCTCATCAACAACACTATCATCATTATCATCAATCCATCTTGGCTTGTAGTTTGACTGGGGCAGCATCAATCCATTTGCACTTTCTTTCTTCTCATTTTATCTTCCCAATCTCCTATCACTTATCATCCTCTCTTGTCCATCATTTGGCATCATCTTTCTCATCTTTCCTTTCATCTAATCAATCCATCATCTATCAACCTATCATGAGTTCAATCATCATCATCCTATCATTGACTCTCACCTATCATGAGATCAATTATCAAAATCATCATCATCATCATCATCATCATTTCATATCAATCTTTCAATAGCGATTTTTATCAAATCATCTTTATCGACCGATGAATTGGACATCAAATCAATGTAAATTTTCAAAAATCCTCAAAAAATTCTGACAAATTCAAAATTTTATCCGATTCATCACCCGAGGGGGCATATAGCATCATTAGTCAATTTTTCAAAGTCAGGGGCAAATTTTCGTTATCTAAATTTTTCTTTGAAGCAATGCGTAAAACACATCACTTCAAAGAGGGGCAAAATGTATAAATTTAAAAATGGTCACATTAAATCAAACCTAATAAGTAATTAAATATGAATTGTTTAATTAATCTTCTAAAGTCATCTACATATAAATAAATTTAATTATTTATTTATATCGTTCACTTTCTAATTCTTCTAATTTAATTAAATAAATAGGTTTATTTAATTATTACCATCTTCCATATTCCTCTTAATTAATTAAATAGATTTTATAATTTATTTATATTAATTATCATAAGTTTGAATTTTAAATTCAAATGATATTCCTCTAAATTCCTTTTCCACATTTAATTAAATATTCTGAATATTTAATTAAACACTTTCTAATTCTTCACCCTACATATAATTAAAAATTCTAAATATTTAATTAGAACTTTCCTCACTCTACATTTAATTAAATATTCTAAAATATTTAATTAGAAACTTTCTTCTCTTCTTATAATTAAATATTCTAAAATATTTAATTAGAAACTTTCTTCACCTCATATTTAATTAAGTATTTTCTATATTTTATTAAACGCTTTTCTATCATCTTCTCACACATAATTGAATATTAATTATTTAATTATGGAAACTTCTAAAATCTTTGTCACATATAATTAAATAACTTATTTATTTAACTATGGGATTTATCTTCAATTATCAACTAACTCCTCAAATAACAACTTTCCTTCAATTTTGAATGGAAAATATTATGTAGGAGGAAACATCTTCCACTATTCTCTCAACCTTCCATCTTTTTCTCAACTTCCAGAATCTCTCACCGTTCATCTTGACAGGCTTATTTTCAACTGTTGATCTTTGCCAACTAGATTCTTGCCTCCAAAAATCTATAAATACAACCCTCTTGTGAGTTGAAAACGATCCTATCTTTGTTGAATTTAGTGCGATTGCTATAGTTGCATTCTATCTATCATTTAGCCATCTTGTTTTCTTGAGCTTAGCATAGTATTTTAGCTTCATCATTTAGCATAATAATCATGATAGAATAGTCTTGCACAAGTTGTTTTGGTTTCATTTATCATAGGTTTGTATCTTAGTTTAATCATATCACATCATTTAGCAATAAACATGCATGTTGCATAATCTCGTTCTCTAAGTTGTCATTCTGCCAAGCTACTACTTACAACAACTGAGAGGCAACAACTTACAACAGATCCTTGGAGATAGAGGACAATGGGATGTCATTGAGGAAACTATTGTTATTGAGAGTTTGTTTATTCTTTATTTAGTTTTCTTCAATATAATGTCACATTGGTGTGTTTGTTTATTCTTTTAGTTATTCCACATATTCACACACACACATATTAAATACTTTTTCCTTATTTTTTTCCTTTCATGACTGCCATATCTACATGGGGATATGATTGGCCTCTTCAATCCATAGTCCTCTTAGGATTGTCCTACTTCATTAACCCTTGCTAGTATCTTCTTTGTCACTTTAGACTTGTCTAAGGAGTTGTTTAGATAGAAACTTGATTGATCTGCTCGAAGTATTGTTAAGGAGTCTTTTGTGATGTCTGACTATCTAAACAATATTCATGCACAATGGTGAATATCACTACATGGATCACTTTTCTATTGGATAGGTGGAAAAATAGAGTTTTATATTCTTGATAATAATGTCCATCTATAGGATTCATATTTTTGATGACCTAGAACACACTGTTGTTCATTTCCCTTCTCTTACATTTCAATTGTCATTGTCATATTTTTCCTCTATAATCCTTATATATTGTTGCTACAAATAGCATTCAAAACATTGTTTTCATGCATACACAGATTGTGACTCGGACTTCCAAGACTAAATAGGGTTGAGAACCTATCATACCTCATGACAAAACCAAAAAATTCTTGGATATATAGTAGAAATCCTCATTGTTTTATAACATATAAATCCTTTGTGTATCACTATTTCAATTGACTATCCTTAGTAGGATTGTGATGTTTCCATCATATTACTCTCTTCTTATAATCATCTCTATGGTTTTTTAAAAACATTGTATTGATTGTCCCTTGTTGATAATCCTCTCATGTCTCTTACCATCAACACCACTATCTTTTCATATTTGTATTGTCCTCTTTACTTGTCCTATCACAAACATGCAATATATTGTCTTTTGCATTTCCTTTTATTCACAAATACATTGTCTAAAAAAATCATGCAGAGATCTCCCATGGAACGTGTGAAAGCCTTTAACATTTTCCTTGCTTCTTTATGAACTACTATGTAGTTGCTCTTCAGTGTTTAGTCACTGCTATCCTCTCATTGTAAAATATCTACCTTGAATAGAATAACTATGATTCACCATGTATGTATAGGCTCTCATCCTATTCTCATTCATCATGTACTTAAAAAAACTCTTCACTTTTGGGAAAGAGTAGAGAGCCCTAGTTGCATGGAAGTTGATGCATGAATGGTGTATTTGGACTTTGGAGTATATAAGAATATTGTATCCAACTCAGATAAGTAAATTTATGGATCATAGTGATAGGCCAAAAGGATATATTTGAACTTCATGTAGTAAAATGGAGATACCTAAGTGTTTAGATAACTCTACAAACCATGAATGATATTTTCACCTTTCTATCACTTTTGTAGAGTCTTAAGCTTTTTGAAAGACCCTCATAAGTTTAGCAGATCTACAATAAATTTATAGGTTTTTTAAACCCTACACAAACTCATACATATTCTATCAAAGCTTTCATAACTTAACATACCTGATAAGGTGTTGAGTTGCAACTATGCATAACCTAAATCTTAAAAACCCATGAACACATGGGAGAGATGTATTATGAGTATCTAGAACCTTTCTCTTTTCAAGCAACATGACATGCCTTTCTTATCTTCTTCTTCAATGTGGTTTTCATGACAACAGATAACCAAAAACCCTAGAAAGGGGTAAAAGCACAAAGTTGTGTCACATTTTCGACCAAATAAATAGTTTTGAGTGAAAAAATTTCAGTTAGAAATGTTTTGGCCAAATAGGTTTCGACCGAAACCACGTGGCCTATACATGGCACACAGAGTTTCGGCTGAATATGTTTTGTCCGAATCCAAAAAATTTAAAATTTTCCCTTTGCTACTTTGAAATTGGCTTATTTTATATGCATGGTTTCAGTAGAAAGGGTTTCAATCGAAACCCTTTCTACTGAAACCCTTTCTACCAAACTATCTATGTGGTATCCTAGTTGGTAGCCAACTCAGCTTTTTTCAGAATTTTCTGAAACTTTCAACTTCAAATAAGTATTTCTTTAGTCAGAATGATGTTTTAAAAAAAAGAGAAATACCCGTTTGTAGAGCTTAGAGTGGTGAATCCAAATATGTAATTTTTTAAATATTTTGATTAGTTTTAATATATTTTATTTTTAAAATAATGCAAGTAGGTTGTTAAAGTTGAAAAAAAGGTTGATTAGAAATTTTTAAAAAATAGTACAACATATTAATTTTTTTTTTAAATATATGGTGCACTAGGAGAGAGTCCTCTTCAAATGGGTATAATTTTTTTTTTGAAAATGATTAAAAAAATAGACAATAGTTGATGTCCAATGAAAACTAACAAATTTTGAAAATTTTGACTTTAAAATGTTATTATGAGAAAAATATACATCAAAATTTCAAATTTTTTTTCCATGCACTAGATATTGAAGTCACCTATTTGGACAAAAAAAATTAGGGGAAAATGAATCTTTTTTCTATTTGTTTCTTGATGTCAAGAGGACGCCACTTTTTCTTAAAAATTTTAGCATTCCAAAATTTGCTCTTAAATTGATAAAAAAAAATCAAAACAATTTTTAAAAAATCTAAAAAATTACAAGATTAAACTTCATCAATATTTCTACCTTTCATTAGTTTACATCATTTTGAAATTCAAAACATAAAGACCACTTTATGTGGTCGAAGTTCAGAATTTTTTGTTGTTGTTGGTCGATTCCTTTATAAAGTGTGACACAGGTTTGTGCTTTTACCCAAAGGATTGACTTAATCTATTGAAACTCAACTTCACATTAAATAATTTCCTCCAAAATCTCATTGTAATGTCATAAATTGCATCCTATGCAATTTCACATTACATACGCCTTCTTCTTTAGATAAATTAAGATAATTATGCTCTCTTTCAACTTGAAACCACCTCTTGCCATTTGGCATGCCCAGTTCCTCGACCATTGAGTTCAATTTTCTTATGGACTGGTGCACGCTGTAGAGACATCTGTGTGCTGCCCTATTGTCTTGCAAAAATCTATGACTGATCTAGCAATTGGGACATTACACCTATCACATTTTGGTAGTGTAATGCCTTTGCCAACCTACATGCTCATCGGGAATTGCTAGAGCAAGATGTGTAGACTAAAAATGCCCTCTTTCTTGAGGATTCAATATTCATTCTTGGTCTTTTGAAAAACAACACACACATCTCTTTCTTCTTCTCTCATTCTTCACCATTCTATAACACTTCTTGAGCACTCACAACATCCTCCATCTCTTTTTGTGTATATCTTTCAAAGAACTCTTCTACAACTTCTAGAGTAAACTCTATTATAATATTATCTTGTAAAGAGGCCATTGTCATCTTGGAGATTCTTGTTACTTCTTCACTACACCAACAAGCTACTTAGCTTCTGTTCTTGGGTGTGGTAACTATTCAAGTCTTTTCATTAGAGCATATTATCTATTTTGTTAACATATTGTTCTCTTTATCATTTTACGCGTATTTAAATGATCTTGTCTAAGGATGTCTATGGAGGTGGAAGCACTAATATGGGGGATTGACTACAACAAACTCCTATATAGCTACCCAAGCCTTTCTCTTTGGTCTTGTGTGTAGAGGTGCAGATAGAAGAACTACTTGGAGAAAGCTTGAACTTCATGTCAAACATTTTTGGTAATATCTTAAACATATCTTTGTCATTTCCATTTAAGCTTCACTTAATATCTTTATTATTTTTATTTTACATTCGATGTATATTGGTATTTCACACCCTTTTCATGTCCAGAACCTTGTGTGGAGTATTCTGAGTTTTCTTGTTACGACTTCTTTTTTTTTGTTCGTACAGGACACTAGCGTGACACAATTTCATTTGAAAATCGTGCATTAGTCTTAGAAAAATATCTTGTTGAGTTGTCTAGAAGACCTTTGTATCCCGCACTTTCAATTTTTGATGTCTAAAAGGTCTAGATAATTTATGCACTCTATTAAATCTCGCATTCCTCTATTTCCAGTTCACTTGAGCCATGTCAATTAAGGTAGTTGAGAGATAATTTTCTCCTTGAGATCCCATCATCTCGAGGGTAGAAAATTCCCTCCTCTACATTTTGGTGAACCTCACATGAACTCACCTTCTTGCAAAAAAATTTCTCCAAAAATAACATTTAAAATCTTTGAAAAAAATTTCCTCCTCTTGCATTTTTTTCTCTCATTTTCTAGAATTGTAAGGATGTGCATTGTGAATACTCTTCTATGAGCTTCATGACTTAATTGAAAACTTCTAGATGCATAGTTAGAAGAAGCTTGAGACCTACCATACCCCTAGACCGCTATAGTCTTACTAGACCTAGTATGACGTTTTCTAGAAATATAGAGTCTTCTAGCTCTCAACCAATCTTTGGGAACTCTTCTAATTTGAACTCTCAACCAAATTCTCCTCCTGGGTCACTTCTATAGATTATGAGGTTTCCCTTAGGGTAACCTTTGAGCGGGTTCAATCTCTAGAGGAAAATCTAAAACACTTTGAATATTTCCTTAGTCTTGATAAATTATTTACTCAAGCCACCCTATTGTTGATAACCTAAGAGACTTGCTCATCTCAGATCATAAGAGCCTTTAGTTGCTCTGTGCATTAACCAACATAGTTGAGCCTCATGTACCTTCATACACGTTAGTCTTAAGTCAACCTAATGATGCTCAATCAGATTTCACTGGAACTCAATTGAATATTTCAATGCATGAGGTATCTATGCATTTGGTAGATCCTAATCCTATTGTGCCTCCTATGTCTTCTGCTAATAATAAAAAAATTCTATGTTTGTGCATCTTGTTAATCCTAGAATTAATATATCTCAGAATCCTTTGGGGTATAACATCCCTCCTCTTCCTAGCTGCATACCTCAAACTTCTATTGCAATGTCTAATCTAACTCCCCCACCATCTAATTCCATTCTGAACACTCTATTACAAAACATGGGTCAAATGCAATCTCAACTTTCCAATCTAACTAATGTTGCTACACAATCCAACTTCATACTATCCTCACAACCCCATTTTCACATATTGAATGCTCCAATGCTTCAAGGAATCGAGCTAATAAAATTCGATAAGTATAATGATAAGGGGGATCCATAGACACATGTTAATTCCTTTATCGCTTTGTGTAGTGAATTTTTACATCAGGATCATTTGCTAGAAAAATTGTCCTCGCAATCCCTTATGGAATGGTTTTTCTTGTTGCTTGATAATTCTATCTTTTCTTTTGATAAAGTTATGAATCAATTCTTATAGTAGTTCCAAGTGAACATTGTCTCCAAGGTCGCTATCACTAATCTTGTCCACTGTAAATAGCAACCCAATGAAAAGATAATTGATTTCATTTCTTGCTATCAACCAATCTCTTCACAAATCCCCTATGCCCTGCTTGATCATGACATTTAGAGAATGTTCATGAGAAGTCTCTAGCTGAAATTGAGGGAACGAGTCTCTTTGATGAAATATCCTTCCTTTTCTCATCCGTGTATTGCACTATGGGATTATCAACAAAGGTTAGACCAGTATCGGGCTTTGGCCTCATCCTCAAGTCCTAATAATTTTGGAGTTGTGTCTTCTTTTGAAGGGTTAAAGAAAAATAAAGAAATAAATAATGTAGTAACCATTCCACAAACAACTGAAAATAATACACTTGGATCACAACGTAATTAGGTCTTTACAAAATTATGTGTTTCTTATTCTAGTGTACTTTAGAAATTACTAAAAGGCAACTTAATTACCCTCCCAAAAATTAGACCACTTGTTTACAACAAGCCATACCCCAATTGGTATGATGCTTCCAAGTTTTTCCAATACCATGAATGCTTGGACATAACATAAAATGTTTTTGATAAGATAAGCAACATTTATAGGGTGTCATACCCTTTACACGAAGAGCAAGAAGGGCCAAAAAGAGACAAATAGAAAAAAAGAACCAACAAAAACACTGCAAAAACACCACAGACTAACAACCCACCCTGGCACCAAATACTAGGGGCAAAGAACACTTAGAACAACTAGCAGTCCTAAGTCAAAGACAAAGGAACATCACAGGCCTTTAGCCAAAAAATTACATCCAAAACATAGGACCGAGGGCCCAAAGAACCTCCTGGAGTAACCAGGCCACGAACCACTTATAGTAGCTGGACTGTAGTAGACGTCCTGCTCAGATAAGGAAAAAATGAGCCAAATAGAAAACAACCTGTTCTTGTACCCAAAACAACAAGCCCTAACGACTTGCCTGAAACAACCAATCCACAAACCACCTACAACAGACATACTGCAAAACTGTAGGCCCACTAGACTGCCTGAAATAACCAGGCCACCAAACACCCACAAAAAATGGACTGCAACAAACCTTCCACACAAGTTAGGCAAGAAGTTCCTAACAGATTCTTACCAAAGGAGGGGTAAAAAACACAAGTTGCTGTAGAGAAACTAGAACTTGACCACATATAACACCTCAATAGGATCCAGGAAAGGGAAAAGAAACAAGGCAACAACAACACCCAAACACAAACCAACCTTCTAGAGTACTCAACCTTAATAGAGGAGTAAGATAGCACAACAGAAAGGAAAGAAACTAGAAGCCCATAGTAGCACCACCAAGCCCCTCCAACAAAACCCATCTCCACATCAATAGGAGATAGCACCACCTCTAAAGGAGAATCCAGAGAAGGGGCCAAGCGAAGGAGATTATTACTTTCAACTAGAACCACAACCTCCACCACAAAAGGATAAGACTCCACCTCAATAGAAGTCAAAACATGAGGAAACGGGAAGAAATTAAGAACAAAACCAGCATCATCAATACTATTAAGCCTCAACCCAACCTGGGTTGTGAGAGAGAACAAGACTTCCAAAGGAGCACAAAAGCCAGACCCCATCAAACACATCTGCAACAAGAAACTAACATCTCCAATCCACTAGCACAAACCAATCTTCACCACATGAGCAGAAAACCCCCATCTCTCTGGAACAAAGATGGTCATACTAACCTTCGTGCCCAACAAGACGATGACCATGGGTGACCAAAGAGTAAGCCAATGAAACCAACATTCAGCCACAAACATAGGAAAAGGTTCAACCAACAACCAAACCCCCAAAGGGTTTGAGACAACTCCATCACTACAGCAACAAATACTACAACTAAACACCACCTTGACCCCAAAAGGAGGCAGGACACACCAACGCCAAGCCGGAACAAGCCCCAAATGCCACAACAAAATGAAAACCATTGAAGGAGCAACCAAGAAGGACCCATTCAACACCATTGTATGCACTTGAGACATGTAATTCAAGATCACATAGATAGTGGTAACATTCGACTGGATAGTAAGAAGCAAAACCCAAATAAATATGTGGCTAAAGCTTATAGTCAATTGCAAATTTACACTGATCATTCCCCCCTCACTCTTCCAATTTTATCACTACTTCTTCCACTCCATCTAATGATGTTGTGTATGTGAACATGGTATCCATCACACCAATCTCCCCTCCAAGTCAGAAGGTTAAGATGTCTAGCATCTCTTTTACACCTAATGACTTGTATTATCATTGAGAGTACTTTCCCTCTACATTCCTACTTAGGTCAATGGTAATATCGTTACTAGCATTATGGTTATCCTTGCCAGTAGGGTCAATGTTATAATAGAGGAGACACTCTACATTAATGGCCTACATAGGGCAAGGTATGATGTGTAAGGCTACCATTTGTATGCATGATGGTCTTTCTCTTACCTCTCTAGGGTTTATTCTTTTGTTTGTCCTTGTAGGATCTAAGACAATCTCTACAACTTTGGTCATCATACCAGAGTTTGAACTATTTAAAGAAAAACTAGGCATTCCTTGTCTAGTTTCCATGAATGCACTCGCTTCTATTGGCCATAAGTGCTTGAAATTTCCTCGTGAGAGAATTGTGTATACTATCCTGGATATTGGATATAAGCCACTTGTGTCATGTGGGGGTTTCCCTCTTGATCATTTTTGGCCTACTCTAGTGGGACCCATGCTATCCCATGGTGACTTGTTATATAAAGCATATTGTAAGTATAAGACTAGGGGCTTAGCATCTAATCTGATCCCACCTCCTTCTTCTTCCACAATCCCTTTTTAGTCTCCTCCTATACAACAACGTGCTTTGTCCTCTGGACCTTCTTCACTGGGGGCCAAGGACAAACATGCTCCCCTAAGTAGACCTCTCCATCCTTCTAAGACCTCACAACTTCTAGTGGTGTCTTTTATTCCTTCGACTGTGCCTAGCATAGGAAAAGGAAAGGACCCTATATTGGAAAAGTTGTTATCCCATGTCTTTGAGCTCCCAATTCTTCTTAATATCCCTTAGGGTAAGGATTTTACCTTAACTAGTCCTTCACATATACCCCTAATATCTTGACCCTTGAGGGTTCCTCTTGTTCCTCCTCTTGCCCAAAAGGCACAAAGAGGAAAATAAGATTTTTTTTTGACATGCAAGTCTTGTATTGAAAAATGTTGTAATAAGAAAAACACTGGGTAGAACTACCCCTTCGAACAATAGTGATTTAAAGAAAAAAAATGGCTACTTCAAAAACCAGTGGTGAGAATCTTATAAATCTAGAGCCTATTATGTTCATCTTCATAAAGAACTTGCTAAACATGTCACATCCCATTTTGATCACCTATTTTAGATAAAATATTAATGATTAAATAATTGTTTAGGGTGAGAAAATTTGATATTTAAATGTTGCATTGTGTGTTGCATGATATTATGATAATGGATATTGCATTATCTCTACAAACAATTAATTTTTTTGACTTGGGATTATAGTATTATTGATGGACTAATTATTGTCATAATGTTTGAGGTGGATGTAAGATAAAATTCCTCCCCTCCAATATATCAAGGAGGAGCATCATCTAGGAAAGGATGGTAGATTATAACAATGCGTAAAATGAATCATAACCTTAAGAACCCCACACATACTTGCACAAGTTTGTAGTGCAACTAAATGATGATTTTTATGTAGGCATATAAAGGTATATTGAAATGTCATCAAGTCAATGTGCAATTTCTACTATCTTTATGTAATTGTAAATTTGAAACAAATTATTTTACATTTAAATTTGGTTCTAAAAATTTATTTTGTACACTTAATTTTTGAAATCAATTATTATTTACTGGCTCTAGGAAAATTCACCACCAAAAAATTCACCTCCAACAATTCATATCATATTGGTGGCGGTGAATTTTCCATGAGATGAATTTGTCATGACGATGAATTATTGATGATGAAACCTTATTTACTTAATATATATTTAATTTTGTACTAATAAGAATTATATAAATAAGTATGAACTAGCATTATTCCTTTCCACTCCAACCATTTTATAACCAACCTATTTATTAACAAGAATGGCATAGGGGTAACTAATAATCCTATTTTTAGAAGCCATGAGAGTTAATGAGAGAGGAGTGTAAGGTGTTTTGTGGGGAGAAATAAAAAGATAAGATTTATGGCAATCTATATTTTGGCACCCATTGCCAACAAATAATTTTTCTTCATTGGAGATCTTGGCACCGAGAGGGGATAAGAAGTCAGGTGCACCATTTCTACCCTAGCGACTGAGTCATACCATCTCTTATTTCCCTTCACAGTGATCTCATTAAAATATTACCATCAAGGAAATTCCTGAGGGACTGAACTTAAGGTAAGTATTGATGTTTTATGTTATTATTTTATAAACCTGCTCACCTATCATTCGTATCAATGAAATTTTCTTCAGCTGGAATGTTGCTAAGATTTTGTTCTCACTATTTAGCTTACAATTTCATATTTTGCACTAACACCCCCTCCTTAAGTGTAGCTAGGTGAAAGAGATACATGCAAAAAAAAATGCAAGGATGCATGAAACACATGAATGAGTCCCGCCTACAAGGCCATGTTAGGTACCCAATTACAAAGAGGAAAGGAGAAACCTGGTGGGAAAAAATCCTAACCAAAAGATACAATAATGATATCCATCACAAATCCAATCAATCTCCATCCACACAAAGGATGAAAAGAAAAGCCATACAACCCCCTGCATAATGAGATAATCTACTACAAAGAAGCACTGGAAGCACAATTTTGGAGCAACAATGGAATCCTTAATACGAAAAGCAAGGAAAGATAATCTATTTGCTAGAAACCATATTAGAGTCATTTAACGACTCGGGTTGGAATCATGATAAAGCAATAATAGACCCGATGCCAAGGAACACTCAAAAACTCGCAACTGGCACAACTCTAAAATCTATGAAGGAACTGTTGATTGAAAAATGATTTGGAACTGAAATGATGTGCAAATATCAAAAAGAAAATGCAAACCTAATGCATGAAAACAAGAAATAATGCATGCACTGATCAATATTCACATCTGCCTCCATGATTTTCTGCCTTGTAATATAAAAAAAAATTGCACTCAAACTAGTCTATGCTCTGATACCATGTAAGATTTTATGTTAAATAAGCCCAAGATACAATGAAAGAATAGGAAAGCATACGTCAAAAACTCTTATTTTCTATATAGAACACATTTTATTCTAGCATATTTTTCTGTCATGCTTTCCTATTCTTTCATTGTATCTTGGGCTTATTTAACATAAAATCTTACAATTTCTACCCATTTCATCATTTTGACATTGTATTTCAACTCCATATGGTTCTTATAGTTTTAAGTAATAATCTTTTATATGATTTTTGCATGCATGACTACCAAGAGATTTCAACCATCTATTGGATGAAATTTCTTTGTCCATTATGTTTTGGTGGTATCCATACTCTAATAGTGTTTAATAAGGGAGAATATCTTGCCCATTGTTATGGAATTTGACTTTACATCTATTGGAATTTAATATATATATGTGGATGAAAACTTATCATCAAATCCATTTTTTGTTCATCTTGCCATCTTGGCATACCCTACAACCATATCTCTCGAGGGAGTTTTGCTAAACAACTCGCATACCTGGACTGTGTTTCCACATTTTGCATGTATGTCTACATGGACATTGCAGTGATAAACCTCTCTATCCTTTATACTTTGATGGATGTCTAAACCCTGTTCAAAAGTTCCCATTTTTGGCTCGTATAGGGAGAATATTGGCTAAGATTGTATAATCTAGTTTGAGTTAAAAGCTATAATAGATGGAACTTGGATTAAATAGGATTATTTCTTTGTTTCATTATTTTGTTCAATGGTGTATTTATTAGACCATCTCGACAGGAGGTTTTGTTTTGTTTTGTTTGTTTTTATTTTTTATTTAGACAATTTTCAAGGATTCTCCATCCATTCTTTTACAAACTTTCATCTTAGTGTGAGTCCTTCCTCAAATTGAATTGAAGGTATTGGGTCCATATAATGTATACTTTCCTCTACTTGTACACTTTTAAAATATCATTTTCAAAGTTCCCTACCTCTTGGGATAGATACAATGTGGTTTGACTACACAGGGTTACCTTTGAAATGGTTCCTACCAATAGGGATCGTGTTTGATCTCCTTTGTGAAGAGCCCGAAAGACCTTGGAATATAATAGTAGAGGCTTCTAGAATATTTTAACTTCTTGTTGAAAGAAAATACAAGTTTCAATGAATTATAACATTTGGCAAAGTGTCATTTTGGCTTGTAAGTAGTTGCCTAAACATTATTGTGTTGTTTCATTCAAAGGATAAACATTAACAATTTTATTAACATGTTCTTATTTAGTAGTATGTTTTTCCAAAAAAATTATAAGTTCTATTTTCTTACAATCTATTAATTATTTCATTCTCATTACACTCATTCTATTAAATTGATTTCTATATGTTCTTCAACAAAAGAGAAATACAATTTGATGTTTGCAATAAACAAAAGTAAATTCGTTGATAAGATTTATTCACAAGATGCTATAGTGACAAAACTTAGTATATAACCAAGGGTAGAGATTATACCTATGTAAAAGCATTGGATCAAGCTTTGGCTTAGCATTCAAAATGTTCCACATGTTTTTCATTAGTGTATCCTTGAAAACATAGGATGGAGATCTTGATCTTGTGACAAGGTTGAAACTCATTTTTACTCTTGTGTAAGCCATAGATATTTTGGTTGTGCATTATATTAAGTCACTTGTTAGTATAAAATTATTTTATGAACCTAAAAGGTGGTATATAAGTCAAGATTGGTATTAATTTGATCCTCACCTTGAAAATTTTAGAATGGGTTTAGTGGGCCCAAGGGAATAGTCACTTCATTTATATCATGGAGTTACCCACACGAGAGTGTCTCATAGAGGATTTTACTAAGACCATAAACCTTGATTTATAGTATTGTTTCAATCAATTTTCTCTCTATAGACTTGAATTAAAGTCACATGATTTAAGCCTAAGTTGTTTAGAACTCCTTTATATATTTTTTTCTTTTATTAGTCGATCTCAATGGTGGTTAAGTTAACCCCCTCGGTAAAGAGGATTATCAAGCTTAGTAAACGCATAATGTCACCTTTTCCTATGATAGAATAAGAATAATTAACATAATTTTATGTTGTCACAAATGTCTTTTTTATTATACTATGAGTTCATAGACAAGTTTTATGTAATAGGCTATGTAAGAGAATCATGATATTATCTTGCATTTCTTACACAACTACATGACTATAAATCAACACTAATTGAGAATTTATAGTGTATTATTGTTAGCATCAAGTATTAATATGTGGATGTATTTCATGGTTAGAAACCATAATTATCCTTATTGCTTTGTATTATTATTCATAAAACTAACTCAAGGGTAAGGGATACTGGGAGATATCTAAAATAATATATATTCATATGCCTTGTAATTGGACAAACTCAAGGTGAGAGATACTAGATGATTATTGTACAATGGTTTATATATGTAGACACCTAAATTTGAACACTTAATTTATCCAAATTTATCCCCTTTCGTCTAAGCATCCCCTTATTTGCATTAATTAATTAATATCGCTATTATTTAATTATTATCCTTAATTCTGCCAAATCCCTAAGGTATTTAATTAATTAATAAATACATTATCTCTTTAATCCTCCTTTTTATCAAATGAATTAAATAAATGACATTTATTTAATTCCTCATATGTCACATCCTCCATCATTTTTATCTAATCCTAATTATTCTCCTAATCTCATCATTAGGGATGTGCACATGCCTAATCCTTGATTAGGATGTGTCACATCCTCGAACTTTTGCAAGTTGGCCTCTAATCTCTCTTAGCCACCTAACCCTCCTCCAATCCCTCATTAACTAGCCTAACCAACCTCCCAAGGAATTTTTAATTCCTTTTATCCTTCGAAGGAATATTAAATTCCTTTTTCTCTTCCCCATGTGATCTTTGACTTGTCACATCAAGTCACATGTGAAATCTAACCCTCTTCTAATCATAATTAATTTATGGTTAGGATGTGCACACCCCTAATCATCATTAGGGTCACATCCTCCATAATTTTCCACTTTCCTCTAATATCTCATTAATTTGTCTAATTAGGTACTTGCACAACCTTAATCACTTAATTAGGTCAACCTAATCTCCATGTCATGTGTCCTAAGTCAACCCTATTATATGCTTTTTATTTTTAGAGAAGGCCATGTGAATTTTTAATTCACATTTAATTCCCCAATGCATTTCAAAGAATTTTAAATTCTTTCTCATTCCCATGTGGATATTTGAGGAATTTTTTAATTCCTCACATGTCCTCTCACCCACATGGGGACAAGGACCTCCTTTATGAGATCTTGTCCAAATCCCAAGGTACTATGTACTACCTCCATGCCATGTACTCTCCTTCTAACTCATGTACACATCATCATTTTCAAGCCATTTCACATGCCACATGTCAACATGTGAGGGATTGTGAGTTCTCAACTCACCTTAACCCTACATATTGATCTTGGTGGCTCAATCTCAACCGTTCATTTCTCTAGAGAATTCCAAATTCTCTATAAATACCCCTTTTTTCTCTCATTTTGGGGAGAGATCATTTTATGCTAGCCAAACTCTTGCAAATTTTTCTTTTGAGCCACACTTAGCCAAATTCTCATACTTGCATCCATTTTCACTTATTTTCCACCCTCATCTCATCTCATAGATTGCATCTCTTTCCACTAAAGGAGAATACAACATCAAAGATCGAAGGGCCAACCAAAGGATCGATTCAAGACAAGGTGAATCCACTCTATTTTGTTTTTATTTTGTTTTTGAATCCAACTAGGCTAATCTTGAGGTGTAGGGTGTTTATAGTTGTTATTTCCACTCTCTTGTTTGCTGCTCATTTTCTAACAAGTATTTTCGCCCTATCACAATATACATATATACATATATATGTATCTGTGTGTGTATGCATATGTTGATTTGTTCTTATGGTTATCTATCTAATTTAATAGAATATAGTAGGACCATCTTAGGGAAAGGAATGCATAGACATTAGTAACTAAAAGATTATTTATATTTTGGTCTATACTTGTATTTCCCTAATTAATTAATCATTAGGAAGTCTCAAGCAAGAGACAGTAGTGTTGTGAACAAATGACCCACATTTATGCATTTGATAATTGGATGATTTGGCTAAGGTTATTTTATAGTTATATACATCATTAGTTTGTTGCACCTCAAGGTCCTTGTTATTCAAATATCATTCCATCCAAAAGGAATCTAGGATATTTCATCATAGGTTGCAAGTGATATGTGTGTGCACACACACACACACATATATATACACACATATATATACATATATATGCATGCATATATATATGTATGCATATATATACTTGATTCTTATGCATGGTTCTACTACAAACATCCTTATAAATATCACTCCTATTGAAGGGGTGGGGCACTTCTAGTGGGAAGATGAGTGGGGACCATTTGGTCTATGGTTGGATATAAAAAACTTGGATGATGTTTTCCCTCCTACAATTGGACATCCATGATTTCTTGCACTCAAATGAGATGATTATGATTTATTACCTATTACTGATGGTTAAAATATTTTTAATAAAAATTCAAAATATGTAACGGATATATCTACCACATTGGTGGGATAGTAGTTCTAATATGAATTTGTATTTTATTAATCTTTTATTTGTAAAAAAGTATCATGGAAATATGTGCAATGATATAATATTGGTATCTCTATTTTAAAATGACAATCTATATGTTTATTGATTTATGTGTCAAAAAATAAAATAAAATTAAAGTTATAGCATTTCTATATTATTAATCTCAAATTATTCTTTAATTATTTTGTTAATATGGATGACTCATTACAAGTCAGTATTTCAAATGGTTTTTTAGAGAATCCACACATCTGAATCCTTGATTAATTGACAAGAAAGATAACACTCTATGGTGTCAACAAAATTGATGACAAAATATATATTATTGTATTGTAGTAACCAAGCTACAAGGTTTGTGATGAGAATATTTCTATCTATAAAGAACATTTTCTACTTCACAAAGAACAAAAATTTCTAAAGGAATTCTTCTCCAAAGAATTCTCAATCTATTTTTTTTTCTATTTTACAAAGAACCATAACATATAGGATCTTTAGAAACATTGAGATGAATCTGAAAGAGGTGTTTAGTATTGGGTCTCGGCTCATTGCTGAAAATATCTCACTTTTCAAAGGAAAAACCCCTGAAAAAATGTCTGATTGAGGTGGAAATAAGCATGGAAAAAGCTTGGCACCAGAACCTGGATGCCAACTCTTATGACAACTCCAGGTCCCTAGCTTGGATTTCCACTATTTGGAAACTCCCCAAGAGGGGTTGGTATAAACTAAATTTTGATGGGGCTGCTAAGGGAAACCTGGGCAGAGCGAGTATAGGAGGTGTGACCAGGGATTACAAAGGAAATTTTATGGCTGGTTATGCTAGGGGGATTGGTGTTCATTCTTCGATGATTGTTGAAGCTAGAGTGTTGTTGAAGGGATTACAAGTGGTTGTGTCCATGGGGATTAAGAACCTGCATATTGAGGGAGACTTTAAGTCAATTATTGATGCCGTTAACTTCAACAGATTATTGGGGTGGAGTACAAAAGACATTCTTCTTGACATTAGACTCCTAGTGTCAAAGTTAAAATTAAAAGTTGCCAACCATATTTACAGGGAGGGGAACCAAGTGGCTGATGCCTTAGCCAATCTTGGCTCTCACTGGAAATTGGCCAAATGTTGGTGTGCACTAGGGAACCTACCTCCTGACATTCAGGGTTTATTATTGAAGGAACAAAGCCCTTACTTGACCCATGATGATACTGAACATACACCTAGCTGGATTTTCTAGGGGTCCACTTGCTTATCTGTTGGGCCATGTGGACAAATTTTACCGATGAGATGGGTAACAAGTGGCAGAATTCTAATTATGGGATGGAGTCCGATTTGAAAATGGAAATCATGAAATGTTGTGATAAGTACTTGATGATTAACTCTAAGATGGACAGTACCTTACATAATCTCCTTTTGGGGATCTTGTTAAGCTATCATATTTCCAAGTTCTTTGATTTAGATTTTTATGTGACTAATAATTATGAGATAAAGCTCCTTATTGGCCCTTTTTTGTTCGCTTTTTTGGCTCCCAATCTTTTAGCTATCCTTTTTGTGTTAACCAATTTTGGCCTGCTACTAAAACCTAACTCTATAGATGTTTCTAATTTTGGCCCCAAGACCATCCTACCTAGATTTCTGAGCAACTACTACGTGGAAGGAAAACCTTCCTTTCCTTTCATGTCCAACTTACTTAGCTGTTTGTGTGCAGAGATCCTCATTTATGATTTTGCTAAGATTGCTTCTTGGGGTTTACTGGCCTATGCGTGCAACCTGTCCTTTGCCTTGATTATCAAAAACTATCGGTTCTGGCTTAAAAGCTTTGTGGTGTGGGTTATTTTTCACCTTTCTTTTTTCTCTATCCTTGTTTTCTCTCAGGGTGCCTAGTTATCGTATGTGCAGTGTGACATTATGAGAGGTGATAGGGTGAGGACGAAGCTGGATAATTGCAGCGAATTTTGTAAGGATCTGCTTGTTTGGCACATTTGTGTCGAGGGTGGTCTTGCTCCTCTTATGGAGAGACTTGTGGGCCATGACCCTAATTTTTCTGCTCAGTTTGTCAACTCGTGGAAAGATCGTCATGTGACTATGGGTGGCATTTCTTTCACTGTGGATGAGGAAGTGATGAAGCAGGCGACAGGTCTCTAGAGCAATGGTATGAAGCATCTGAAGCACACTAAAACCTAGGATAATAAAATTATGAACAAGTTTTTTGTGGGGAACAAAGCATCGGTGTGTAACTAGTCGATTTTTTAATGGGAGGCTCTCCCTCAGCCATGGAACTAGGTGTGCCTTTCCTTGATGAAGTATGTGATGTTGGAAGGTAGGTACATGACCTATTACTTCTACCATTTCCCTCTGTTGAATCACCTCAGGCATAAAGTCTTGTTAAGCTTTCCTTTTTTCTTGCTAATGAACCTTGAAAATTTTGTTGAAAAATGTGTTGAGACTGCTGGCCTGAATCCTAATGACCCTCCTTCCCTGCCACTCCACCAAGGCCTCATTTTGACGCTCTATCAATTCCATCTTACTTTGTGCCTGCCTAAACCCATCTCAGTTGTTCACATTGAAGAGATTGAGCCTCCCCCTGCTACCAACTTATCTCTGGTCGAATCCAAAGGCCCTTTTAGGAAAAATCACCTGGTCCCTGCTGACTCGCAGAAACCAAAAATCGCTGCTAAAAATCTTAAAGAGAAAGAGGGAGTGGCCCAGACTAGTGTGGTGTCTAGTTTGTGTGAACTTAAATCAACCTCTTCCAAGTCTACTAGCAAGCCCGCCCTAAAAAAGAAAGGCAAAGAGGAAGGTAAAAGCTTGAAGGAGCCTCTGAGCAAAGGGAAAAATGTGGTGAGCAAGGACTCTATGGGGGATACGGTGGTTCTTGGTTGTGATGTCATCATTCGACGCTCTAGAAGGCTTGCTAAGAATAGGAAAAAAGTGCAAGTTAAAGATTTGGATATGGAAGAGGCGTTGTCGGATAACAAAGATAGCAGGGTTGAGGAGGTTTCAGAAGGTGAGGAGGAGGAGTATGCTAGAGGACCTCACTCCATCCCTGATATGGGTAAAGTTCAGAAGGAGGTTTCAACCTCTCATTCTTTGGATCCTTTGGATGTTGAGCAAGATGATCTCGACAACATTGCAGTCAGTGGGGAGGAGCTCTGTGTGTTGAAGGAAAGATTGAAGAATTTGGACAAAAAATTATGTGGTTTTACTCGCTTCACTGTGAAGTTGGTTCACTGTGTCACGAGTACCCTCTCGGCGGTTATGAAGGATGAGATGGACATGAAAAAGACTAAAGACTGTCAGGAGTGGGTCGGAGATGATTTTTTCCATCTCCTATCTAAGAACTAGGGTGATGCTAGGTAGTTTGTTCCTGGTCTGTTGTTTGTCTGTCTACTGGTAGTCCGTTGTGTCTATTTTTTGGCATTTTGTTTTTTGATGCTTTTTTGGTCTTGAACTCTATTGGCCCTTGTGGCTCTATGTGAAGGGTACAACACCCTGTAAATGTTGCTTACTTCATCAAAAAAAATATATGTTTAGAAAGTGGGAACTAAAACTAAAGATAATTAAGAATTATATTTAATTATATTTTGATGAAAAAATGGCACACAAACAAATCTAGAATCAACAAAAAATAAATTTCATATGGATTGTGGAAATCTAATTGCATTAAAGAATTATATTTATATAGCCTTACTTAGGCTATCCTTTAGTAGAATCCATATGTTTATTTTATTTACCAAATCATTTTAGAATTATGATTTTATGGAGAAAATATTTTCTCAACATCTCTTCATTGTAGAAATATCTTTGAAAAAGAATATTGTTTATTCACTACTTCCATAATAAATAGATCAAAACAAAATAAAATTACTTGTAAAGAAATTTTTTTTTAAGAAAAAATAAATCAAACATTAGAAAAAAGGGTCCTAGGTTACTCTTGCAAACATGTGTAAAAATATATCTAATTTGGTTCAAAATGTCAATCTGATGATCATGAATTACTATAGTGCTTGACAATTACTCTTTTATGTTAGACTTATTATTTTCAAAATGGATACTAAAATGGTTCATTTGTTGCAAAAATCCTTCTATAGGATATCGTAACAAGAAATTGATAGATTATGTGGAACAAGGTGGATGGAATACTAAGAAATTGTAATTAGTTCTTTAACATTAATAATAATTATAAATTTTATAATCATCCACATTACTAAATGTATGTGCATAAAATTGGTCATGTTTAACTAATCCTGACATTTAATTAAATATTTATTATTTAATTAATTTCTCTAAAGTCTTCTACATGTAATTAAATTTAATTAATTTAATTATATTGTTCATTCATTTTATTCTCCCACCATAATTGAATAAATTTATTTTATTTAATTATTTCACATGTCTACTTGATTAATTAAATAAATGCATTTTATTTATTTAAATTAATTATCATCTTTTGAATCTAATTAAATCTTTTTAATTAAATTTAAATATTCCTTTTCTTCTATTTTAAAATTTCTTCTAATTAATTAAATATTTTATTTAATTAATTTCATAACACATGTCTTCTCGTCAAATTTAATTAAATATTTTATTTAATTAAAGATCTTCTATTTTCTTCAAATCATAATTAGATATTTCATTTAATTATGAAATCTTATGATTTCCTCAAAATCTTAATTAAATATTTATTTAATTAGGAAAAATCTACATGCACCCATAAATAAATAATTGAATTTGATAATTCATTATTTATCTTCTCAATATCTTTCCATTTTTTTCTAAAAAAAGATGATTTTGTTAATCATCTCATCTTATCTCTTCCACAAAAATAGAAAAATCTTGCTTTATTCGTTTTCTTCTACTTTTCTCTCCAGTCTCATTCATTTTCAATCGTTCGATCTGTCAGGAATTATCACAGTCGTTGACCAACTCAACCAATCAAAATACTCGAAAAACTCTATAAATACATGTGCAAATCCAAGCATTGGTTACACACATACACTCAAAGATATACGTAGACACACACAAGCAATTTCGCTTATGTATTTGCATCCTTAGCAATAATTTTATCATATCATAGCATAATCGTGCATCTTAGTATAGTATGCATTTTAATTTAAATCTCATTCTCTAGTAGTCCATTTCGTTGAGCCTGACATCATAAAATCTGAGAGCAACTCGAATCAACAAAATGCTGGAGATAGAGAGCAATAGAACAACTTTGAAGAAGCTGCCATAAAGAGTTTGTTTATTCTTCTTTCAGTTTCTTTGATATAAGGTTTTATTGTATGTGTTTTGAATCCTTTATAATAAGCATATTTTCATACACACATAAAATGGCGCCCACCGTGGGGCCTATGCCCCGATTTTGACATTTTTTTGTTGAACATTCTGACAGGTTTTCGCATTTTGGCGTTCAGCTTTCGGGAAAATTTGGTGTTTTAGCGCATCTGACACTTTTCTGCAGTGCATCTAGGAATTTAATGTTTCTATTTTGCACGAAATTTCAGCGAATCTGAGAACTGTTTCAGCGCTTTCGAGGGTTAATTTAGCGCATACGAGGGATAGAATAACGCATATAGTCTCAATACATTTAGAGTTAAATCTGCACTTAATTAAAGTGGTGCATTTAAGGACTGTTTTAGCACATATAGGGTCTATTTTTGCACATTTAAGGTAGATTGTTGAGCATCCATGATGCATTATTTATAGATTTAAATTGGCGTTTAATTAAAGTGGCGCATCTGAGGTCTATTTTTGTGCATCTGTTGACTGTTTTAGAGCATTTAGGGTATGTTTCTGCACATTTACTGTATGTTTCTACGCATTTAGGGTCTGTTTATGCGCATTTAGGGTCTATTTCTATGCATATATCATTTGTTTCTGCGCATCTGGGTTGTAACACAAAAATAGGATTCTCAGTCTGACATTTTTCGTAAACAGAATCTTTTATGGTTTAAAATGAATCAATCTAGGATAGTCACCACACTTTGATCATGCAATTAAAATGAACCCCATGCCATTTGTGAAGCAATATCTTCACTTAGTGTAAATCATTGTGATTTGGTGCATTAAAATGAATCTGTTTACTCTGCTTGATTGTGCTTGAAAGTGGTAGGTGACTATGCTCTCACCCTGTGCAAACTAGGTGATTAGAAAGCCAAACCCACTTTATCCCTGTGTAACCCTAATACAATAACTGAAGTATCCTCTCCTCTTGCGCAGTGATGCGATCCTAGGTGTAAGAGAAATGATTATTGTCTCTAGAAATTGGGCCTGCCTGGGGATTTCATCACCCCAACGCGACTCAAACTGGAAATGGAGCTAAAGCCAAGCTACCCCGACTGGTATACAAATGTGAATCTTAAGGGAAAACCTAAGATTACGAGTGCGGATGTGTCATAAGGACAGAGTAGTACTCCCATAAACCCTGTTGAGCTTAACCTCTTTAGGCTGGAGTGCCACCTAATTGGTGATTAATCTCTTGCCCCATGTATGGCCACTCAAACGGGGGTCCTGAATTAAACACCAGTGTTTAGTAAACCAAAAACCTTCTATTTTCTAGCACAACACTGGTTGGTGTGAAGGCATCCACACTTTCGCAGTTTGTAGTAGAGGTGATCAATCTGCCATGGGAGTTTCATGGGGATTGGAAGCTTGGTTGGCCTGAGAAGGGAGTGCACTATAAGGGGGAGCCCGTGCAGCCAAGCTTTTGAATTCACACGCTACTGATATGCGGTTGGGGAAACCTGCATGGAATCTAGCGGATATTGTCCTGGCTTTACCATACGATGTGCTTACATTATCTGTGTTTGGTTACATTCCATTTAATTCAGAGTGTTTGCTATGTTTTCCATCACATTAACTCAGATAAAAGATCATCCAAAATGAACATGAAAAATAGCAACTGAAATCATTCACGCACCTGAATTTCTGACATCTTTGGTCCAATAACATTTTGATATCTTTCCCATGCTTAGAGAGTGGAAATCAACAAATTTTTTCAAGAAATTAGTTTCCAGTAGGATCAAGAAACCCAAGAAACAATTAGGGTACAAGAAAACATTACAAAGAAGAAAAAATTTGTACAAAATTCAACACGTCTTACTTCATTACCATGTATTTCTTCATAGATACCAAGATAGCTTTGCTAGGGGATTCACTGACGAGTATGATGTAGATCCTTTAGATTCTCAAGCTTATTATCAGAGATTAGCTCTATCTCAGCAACATAATCTTAATCAACTTCTTGAGTTTGATAATATACCACAACCTTCTATTGAATATCCATCACATCCTGGTCAAATCCTTCAGTGATTTTAAGACTTTTTTTCGAAAAAAAAGATCAAATCTTAAGAGTGCACTCTTCAAACAAATTTTTGATTATTGATTCAACTTCCCCAATAGGATTCTGACATCCTTCATCATTGGAAGCCATAATCAAAAATTAGCTTTCCATTTGGTGGGATCCGATTCACCTTGGTATGGCAAGATTTATGCCTACCTAAAAGATGACATCTTACCACCTGATTTATCCCATAACCAAAAGAAAAATTTCATCCGCCAATCCTCTCGCTACACCCTTATCGCCGACACCCTTTATCACCGTGGTCTTGATGGTACTTTACTTCTATGTCTTGAACGTGATGAATCTGACAAAACTTTACAAGAAGTTCATGGTGGAATTTGTGGTACTCATTCGAGTGGACTGACCTTATCCAAGAAATTGATTAGAATGGGTTACTACTAGCCTACAATGGAGAGGGAATCATTCACTTTTGTGAAAACATGCTCAAAATGCCAGATTCATAGGAATCTCATTCATGCTCTTGCACAGGAACTTCAACCATTTACACCAACCTGGCCATTCTCCCAATGGGGGTTAGATCTAGTAGGCAAGATTCATCCTTCATCATCGAACGGGCATAAGTTCATCATCACATCCACAGAGTATTTTACCAAGTGGATTGAGGTAGTACCTCTTAATAAAGTTACCGAAAAATAGATATCATCGTTCATACTCTACTATATTATTTGTCGGTATGGCATTCCCAACTCCATTATTACAGATAATGGATGACCTTTCAAGAATCAGGATGTTGATGAACTTTGTGAGAGATTTCATATTCAACACAAATATTCAACACCTTATTATCCACAAGGGAATGGCCAAGCAGAGGCCTCAAATAAGACTATATTGAAAATTTTAAAGAAGACTGTGAATGATGCAGGGAAAGATTGGCATGTTCAACTCAATCCCGCCTTATGGCCCTACAGAACCAGTGTCTGCACACCAACAGGAGCAAAACCATTTTCTCTTGTCTATGGAGCAGAGGCTATACTTCCTCTAGAAGTTGAGATTCCCTCACTCAGAGTCTCACTGAAAGGTCTCACAATAGATGATGAATATAGAGTGTCCCGACTCCAAGAACTAGAACTCCTAGATGAAAAGAGACAAAGAGTAGCTGACCATTTGAAAGCATACCAACAGATGATGTCTCGTAGCTATAATCACAAAGTAAAGCCATGTACCTTTCAGGTGAGTGATCTGGTCTTGAAAGAAAACCCACGAAATCAGCAAGATAGAGAAAAGAAAGGAAAGTTTGAACCAAATTGGCTAGGTCCTTATGTGGTTATCGCAGTCTACGGTTCAAGAGCCTACAAACTATCAACACCAGAAGGGGACCTATTTGAAGAACCCATCAACAGTATGCACCTGAAGAAATATTATGTTTAAGTCATCTATCATCCATAAGGTCCTAAAAAAACACAAAAACAGTAGAAAAGGTCCTAAAAAATACAAAAACAGCAGAAAAGGTCATGAAAAAGTACAAAAATAGCAGAAAAAGTCCTGAAGAAATGATTACCTTGGTGAAAACTTGGAAAATAGGAATCTCGGTAGTGAAAAAAAATAAAATCAAAATCAAAAAAATCGTCATAGGGTGAAAACCTGACAACAGGCAGTCTATTGACAAGAAAAATGCAATAAAAATAAATAGTGAAAATATGGCAAACATATGCTATTTGTAGCTCTCCAGCTATTAGTTCATGTTTTGCACTTTGGCTTCTCAGCCTTCATCTTTCATGCATCTTTCCATCATCTTAGTGCCATATCCGCATCATGCTGCCATCATTTGCCTAGAGTGATAACACCTTACCATGGCTTGATTATTGTACATATTCATTTCAGCAAGTTATGTTAATATTGGGCGAAAACGTTGACATACTGGGGGTAATCAACTTTTAGGTTTTACTGAAACAGCTAGACAATGACATCAAATCCAATCTTGCGAACAAACAATCAAATCTTATGAATAGCTATCCAATCAGTGATCCATAACACAACAGTTTTAAGTTAAGTACCATATCATGACTCATATCTAGATGATCTAAAATCTAAATAATGTTTGGCATAGTAGTAATAAATTTTGAACAATGGTTGTTTAATTTTTGATATCATCTCTCTGGAGCACACTTGATGATGTACTAAACTAGAGTGGCAAGGAAACAAGATGATTTTTCTTTGTCTGCTATCTTGAGATTAGCTATTAATCTGGTGCAAATATGTCATGAAACATGATTTACAAAGCAATATCATTGAGGACAGTCCCACATTTGCATCAGAAATTGGTTAACCTTTGTTTATTTACACAAGAAATACTCAGGTCATCTCGGTTCAATTCTACCTCGATGCTTGTGTTTACTTGCTATATCAAAAATCATGAAAGTTGTACTCAGGTCATCATTGGTGCTAATTTACCCTCTGATGCTTGTACATACTTCCAACATTTTTAATGCTCTATGATGATTCAAGAAAGCTAGCAAAAGGCTCAACAAATGGTTCGTTTCATTTAGTTGCATTTCATTTTAGATCAGTGTATATATATCTGCATAGTGGATTCACATTAGAGTTTTTGAAAGGGCTAACAGAACATCAACGGCTACCATGTCTCTTTGGACTATTTGTGGAGGACATTCAAATATTTGTTTCATCATCACCTTTCATCTTCATTATCATCTCATTAACCATTATCATTTCATCTAGGTCCTATCATTTATCATTTTCATAATTCGTTTCATTATCATTCATTTGCATATCATTTGGACCCTCTCTCATATTCATATCATTAACATTTTATCATTTTCATAATTCAATTCTTATCATTTCATTTATCATTTCTTTTTTATTCATTCCATATCATTTCATTTATTATCTCATTATCATTCATTATCATTTCATCTAGGTCCTATCATTTATCATTTATCATTCATTTGCACATCATTTGGATCCTTTATCACTTCATATCATTCGAATTCTTTATCATTTCATTCTCATTCAGGTCATTATCATATCACTTTCATTTTCATATCATCATTTCACTATCATTATCATTCCATATCATTCAAATTCTTCATCATTTCATTTTCATACCACTTTCCTTTTTATCACTTATCATTTCATTTATTATTTCATTTTCATTCATTTCATATCATTAACATTTTATCATCTTCATAATTCAATTCTTATCATTTCATTTTTATTTCATTCCATATCATTTCATTTGTCATTTCATTATCATTCATTTCATTTCACTTTCATTTTCATCTTATCATTTCATATTATTCAAATTATTTATCATTTCATATCATTCAAATTCTTTATCATTTCATTATCATTTCTTTCATTATCATCTCACTTTCATTTTCATATTATCATTTCATTTCACTTATCACTTATCATTTCATTCTCATTCATTTCATTATCATTTCACTTCATTTTATCATTGCATTTTCATTACAAATCATTATGTTGCATCACATATCATTCATCATCTCATCATACATCTCATTATCTTTAATCATTTAACTTCATATCGTTCTTCATATCATTTATCATTTCTCACATTACATTCATATCATACCTTTAATCATCCCATCATTTTTCATATCAATTCATGTTACAAATTCATGATGCATATCATAAACACAACATTCATTTTCCATCATATTATCATTAGTTACTTGCATTAGAAAATCCACAAACAAACATTCCATACATGCATTTTTATATCATTTACCAAACAACATTTTTCATAAAACATATCAAAAATCCCATGACATATTCACATCATAAGTCATCCACCTGCATGAAATCATTAGTACACATCATCTATCATTTTTCATCATTATCATAAACACATCACCACATCATAAGCTAATTGGTCGATGCCCCTGATGGAGCTGGTTCAAAAGGAGGTAGCCTGCCACTAGTACCTACGTCTGGATCTCGTGGAGGCCCAGTAACCCCCATGCTCTATGTGGTTGTCCGCGACCTGCTCCTGGTCCTATTGAGAGATTGTGGGAATGGCTCCATGTGCTTAGGAGGACACAAATCCTCATATCTAACACGGTAGTACTCCGCCTCCCTCGCCATCTCCATGCCCTCTACAATCGCCTCCCGCAAGGATGCACTCTCTACAGTGCCCATAAGCCTTTGAGCAACGCCCTTGGCCTCCACTGCCCTCCGTCTCAATGCATCCCTATGTGTGATCAGTTGGGCTATTTGTGGGTCTGGGGTAGGCTAAGATACTTATGTCGGCTCTGGAGCCTGAGCCTGTGCCTGTGTCAGCTGTGACTGTAACTGTGCTATCAAAATCTGTGCCTGACCTAGCTGACCCTGAATAGTGTGCACCTGAGCCTGCAACATGTCTATCTATGCCTGCTGTGAAGAGGACAAAACCCTGATAATGGTCTATGGTCTTCCACCAAATCTAGGCCGCCATATAATCTGAGCGTCAGCTAGGCTGTTGAACCTCTACTTCACTACCCTCTCTACCTCCCCTCCATCATCTCCCCCATCATCCCCACCGTCTGAGCTGTCATCATCCCTGTCACCCTCCTCATCTCTGCCACCCTCCTCCTCCTCTCTGCTCCCCTCCTCCTCCTCTCCTCCACCCACCACCTGTTCTCCACCAACCACCCCCTCCTGTCTCTCCACCCCTGGTTGATGTACTATTGCAATGGGCCCTGGCTCATCGGGGCATGTGAATCGTGGGAAGCGATGTGTGTGGAAATACACTAAGTACTCATCTGACATCTCGACGTCTGTCACCTCTGGCCTGTATGCCCATACCTGAGACTATAAGCTAGAATACTTTGTATAGGCTAGCTAGTATGTAATACATCATCCCCATCTAGGATCCTCCTTGTGTCGCCCATAGTGAACAATGCCCTGTGGCATCCCCTGTGTATACCCGTACTTCCTCTAAATTTGCAAGGCCAAAAATCTCTCAATAATATATGGGGTACGCCCTATCACATATCAGGGCATGCACACAAATGGCATCTCCAAATGATCTGTGTCCCAGGGGTCACAATCTGTGTATGACCTCCATATAACTGAATCCAAATCATCTAGCATGCGCTACCAGTACTCCAACTTGCCCAACTTGGGCTAGACAAGTGCACCTGAATATGCCTCTACATATGGCCTGCCTGGTGGCCTCGCCCTAGCACACTCTAGCCTCATAATCACAATATGCTCCCATGCCCAAATTTGGAGCAGCGTCACACCATTGGCCAAACTAGTCGACGCTCGGTATACCACCTGATGTAGATCATGATACAAATGCACAAAAATGCAGCTCCCCCAGGCATACCTCCGTGGTTGAGTCACCATCCACGCTAACATCCTCCCCCAACCAATTGAAAATCCCTTCGATCGATGGTCCGGTCCAAGGAAGCCTCCAATGAATGCACCCAACACAACAACTAAGACTAGATATCTACTGAAATCCACCCACGACACCCAATATCCTACTATGGACATGTCACCGCAGACCCTCCTTAATTCCTCCATCCCTCCTATCTCCTTGTGGTGATAAACCACAAGGGTACCTACCACAGGAATCCCTAGAATCCTGTATACATCCTCAGGTGTCACGGTCATCTCACTAGTTGGCAAATGAAAGGTGTTATGATCGGAGTGCCACCTCTCTGCCAATGTATTCAACAGTCCCCTGTTGACTCGAATCCCTCGTGGGATAGTCAACAAGGATCCCAACCCACAGGAACCTATCCACTATACCTCTGCTAGAGTCAGCTCTCCTACCCAATCCCAACATATCGAGAAACTCTCTCTAATCTGGAAGTTGTCAAAAATCTCCTATTTTTTTGGTCATCACAAGGACAATTAATCAGACTCATACCAATGACTCATATCATGTGCCCTATCTATTAGGTAAACTATATCAGTGACCCATATCAATTTAATTAGTGAATCATATCAACGCATCATATCAGTGACCCATATCATGCAATCAATCATATCATGCCATCACTACTACATCTATCTATCTGAATATCAAATCAAGCTACTCCATCATCATTTACTATTTATTTTCTTTTTCAGGAAAGAAAATTTATCAACAATCAAATCATTTTTTTCCATTTGTACTTCAGTGATGAATGCAAATATGTTTGAAAAACCATCATCTACTATTTGGTTTCTATCACGAAAAACAAATTTATCAGAAGTCATATCAAGCATTTACTCTTTGTTTCCTAAAAGGAAAGTTATCAAACAATACATCAATCATTCTACTCTTTTTTTTTCATTCATATGAAGTAAAGTTATCAAACAATCAATCAATCTACTCTTTGTTTTCTATTCCAAGAAGCAAAGTTATCAGTTAATCATCAAATTTTCTATCATTTCTATCCATATCAGCATGATGGAAAACTAATTTTTCTATCTATTGACCAAGGAAGGAATGTAGACCATCATTTTTCATCACAATGGCATTCTGTCAAAATTTTCTCAGATGCGCTAATCTGCGCCCCTGATGCGTTGAAAGTCATAAGTGCTACAATTTACCTCAAAAGCGCTAAAACTCTGTATGCACATTTTTGCACCCTAAAAGCGCTAAAGTTTTTCCTATAAGCGCTAAAACCCTATATGCGCTAAGATACCCTGCGGATGCGCTACTTCATACCCTAGATGCACTAATCCCCCCTCTGTTGTGGCCAATCCCTAAATGCACGATTTTTTGCCTTAGATGCGTTACAGTTTTCTAGCCGGGCTTCACTCTTATAAGCGCTAATCTACACTTTGTATGCGCTAGAAAACCTAAAATTTGCCCTGCACCTAAATGTGCTAAAGAACATCCTAGATGCGCTACAAAAAATTTCTCGAATGCGCTAAAACAGACAGTCGTATGCGCTAAAACGAAAATTTTAAACCTAAATCTACGCAAAAAAATGTGAAAATTTGATCAAAATAAAATAAAATTCAAATCGTAAAAGGTTGAATCACTCACCGGTGGTCCATATGTGGCTGGTCTCTAGAATCAGCAGGCCCGCTCGAATCTATGCATGTGAAATGGAATTGACATCTCGCTAAGTCACTGTCAAAGCATAAAAATCACTATAGAAAAAGAGTGAAAATGACTTCCACTTTCACCCCTTTTACCTTATATAGGTCAATTAAGGTGGGTTTTTGGTGGCATTTTATTCTTTTCACTTTATATTTCTCACCAGGGGCATCTTTTACACCAAATATCAGGAGTTAAATCATTAAATCACCATCAGGCTTTTATCATCATCCGTGATTTACCTCCCGAGGGGGCATCATCGGCATCAGCATCAAAAACATATCAGGGGCAAAAAATTTATTTTCTTCAAAGCAATGCGTTTCACACATCACTTCAAAGAGGGGCAAAATGTATGTGCATAAAATTTTTCATGTTTAATTAATCCTGACATTTAATTAAATATTTATTATTTAATTAATTTCTCTAAAGTCTTCTACATGTAATTAAATTTAATTAGTTTAATTATATTGTTCATTCATTTTATTCTCCCACCATAATTGAATAAATTTATTTTATTTAATTATTTCACATGTCTACTTGATTAATTAAATAAATGCATTTTATTTATTTAAATTAATTATCATCTTTTGAATTTAATTAAATCTTTTTAATTAAATTTATATATTCCTTTTCTTCTATTTTAAACTTTCTTCTAATTAATTAAATATTTTATTTAATTAATTTCATATCACATGTCATCTCGTCAAATTTAATTAAATATTTTATTTAATTAAAGATCTTCTATTTTCTTCAAATCATAATTAGATATTTCATTTAATTATGAAATCTTAATTAAATATTTATTTAATTAGGAAAAATCTACATGCACCCATAAATAAATAATTGAATTTGATAATTCATTATTTATCTTCTCAATATCTTTCTATTTTTTTCTAAAAAAAGATGATTTTGTTAATCATCTCATCTTATCTCTTCCACAAAAATAGAAAAATCTTGCTTTATTTGTTTTCTTCTATTTTTCTCTCTAGTCTCATTCATTTTCGATTGTTCAATCTGTGAGGAATTATCACAACCGTTGACCAACTCAACCAATCAAAATCTTCAAAAAACTCTATAAATACATGTGCAAATCCAGGGATTGGTTACACACGTACACTCAGAGATATACGTAGACACACACAAGCAATTTTGCCTATGTATTTGCATCCTTAGCGATAATTTTATCATATCATAGCATAATCGTGCATCTTAGTATAGTATGCATTTTAATTTAAATCTCATTCTCTAGTAGTCCATTTCGTTGAGCTTGGCATTATAAAATCTGAGAGCATCTCGAATCAACGAAACGCTGGAGATAGAGAGCAATAGAACGACTTCGAAGAAGCTGCCATAAAGAGTTTGTTTATTCTTCTTTTAGTTTCTTTGATATAAGGTTTTGTTGTATGTGTTTTGAATCCTTTATAATAAGCATATTTTCATACACACACTAAAAAATAATTTTTCACTATTTATGATGCTATCATGTTACTTGGGTTTATTATTCTAACACTTGAAATGTTCATATTATTTCTATTGCTCATTTTAGTTATGAAGACTTCCTATTTTCTCATATTACTCATATGTAATGTATTAGTCTTTTTTATACTTTGTCATTCATTAAACCCAACCCAATCCAAGAGAGATAATCATGTAACAACTAGTATCAGGGATAAATTTAAGAACCCCCCCTCAAAAAAGGTGTAAAAACTTGGCGAATCTTGTATAATTCACAAAAAATATTAATTTTATTGGCGAATTTTTATTTTTAGGGAAAAATAATAATCTCAATTGGTGAATCTTTTGTAATTGCTAAAATTCTATAGAAAATCTTGGTGAATTATAATTTTTTTGAAACCAACAAAATATTTTCATTGGCGATTAAAACCAGTTTTCAAACCAATAAAAAAATTCCATTGGCGAATTAAACTTGTTTTGAAACCAAAATAATATTTGTAATAATTAATTTTCAAACAATTTTTTTTTGGTGATTAAAACATGTTTTCAAACAAAAAAAATCATTGGCACATTAAACCTATTTTTATACCAATAAAAAATTTTATTGGTGAATTAAACCTATTTTCAAACCAAAAAAAAATTTCATTGGTAAATTAAACTGGTATGCCAATAAAACATCATAGCGTGGGTGGCAAAAATATCAAATGCTATCTATTCCTCTATTCTAGGATGAATTTTCCACACACCCAAATTCCTTGATAAAGTCTTTGGAATGCAGACAAGTGTCAACATATTATAAGTTCTTATTAGAAGTGAGCCATTGAGCAAAGTACTATGTCTGAAGCTAGATGTCAGTGTAACTTAATGAATAGAAATTATAACTATGAGTTATATTATTTAATAAGTCAATATAACATTAATATACTCAGAAAACTAATATAACTGTTTGATGAATGTTCAATGGATGGCTATAGTTGCATTTTAGAAGAAAATGTTTGAAGCATTAGACTTGCGAATTCAAACCTTTAGAATAACCCTAGAACCGTTAGATTTGCAAATATCAATGGTTGACCTTTTATTACTTATTAAATTGCCCCTTATAAATTTATTAAATGTAATTATTTACCTTCCTAAAGTGTTATGTTCCCTAAGAACTCTGGACATGTGTTGATGTTTCACATTGTCTCTATGGTTTGTGAAGGCTTTGGTTTTATCATTTTCCAACCTTGCGAAACCTTGGAAACATGACGCGTGTCCAAATTTTTCAATGGGCTAATTTTTATCTAATGTTTTAATTACACTTTGTTGAGCCCTATTGTCTTGTCCATGGCTATTCCCCCTCTTTCCTAGTCACTTTAAGTTGTTGAATTAGGCACGTGTGTTTTACGGAGGCCCTTCTCTTCACAAAGCTCATACATTCTAACACATTCTTCCCCACGAAACAACAAAATCTTGAGACATATTATACCATGTGCTAATTCCTATTGTGGATGCTCGAGCCTTCGTGGAGCCATGGTGGGACCAATCTTTTGTTGGTACGAAGTTGCGATATAATGACAAGTGTCAAGCATTAATATACTCAAAAAATTAATACAATTTTTCGATGAATGTTTGATGGACGATTGTAGTTGCATTCTAGAAGAAAATGTCTGAAGCACTAGACTTGCAAATTCAAACCTCTGAAATAACTCTAAAACCATTAGATTTGCAAATATCAATGGTTGACCTTTTATTACTTATTGAATCACTTAAAGTCATGACTCAATTTTGTGAAATAATATTCACATCAACATGTGTGTTTGTTGTGAATTAAATGCTCAAGTGTTGTGTATTGATGTATTTGTTCTATATATACTTCTCCAACATGATGTTCTTCATATCATTTATGACATATTTGTGTTCTCTCTTCTCTATTCATAATTTCACTGTGATATTATGGAGTCTTCATGGCGTGTCATGCTACCCAAATGTTTTTGGGAGAAAAGAAGCAATAATGCATACGATAGATGAAAGCTTGGTATGGTTTTCACTATTCATTATGTGCAAGTTGAGGAGGTTATAAGAACAATTCTGGGTAGAAAATGGCTTCAGAACAACCCCCATGCTCTATTTTCTGAGATAGATTATGCTTTCTTGTCTAAGTGCATGGACATTTTGTTGGATAAAGAGTTGGTGCAGATGTTGGAAAAATGTTATTTTTAGCCTTTCATTTACTCTCTTTCTTCATTAGAGTTGGCACTGTAGCATTATAATTTTGAATCTGGGTTAGCCCCTATTGGTGGAATCTTTCCCAAAGTTGAAATGGATGCTTCTACAATGCAAGATCTTGCCCTAGTTTTTATGAGGTGTGGTCTATTCTGTGATACAACAAATGAATCATTGTAGAGTCTGGGGTTTTGGAGGAAGGATTTGGGTGATGCCCTTTTCTTCTCCACTCTTAATTTGTTCAATTCAATTCACCTCCTTCTCAAATACCATTACATTTACAAATATCAATGATTGACCTTTTGTTATTTATTAAATCACTTAAAGTCATGACTCAAGTTTTGTGAAATAATATTCACATCAACATGTGTGTCTTGTGGTGAATTAAATGCTCTTGAGTGCTAAGTGTTGATGTCTTTGTTCTATATATACTTCACCAACTTGATGTTCTTCATATCATTTATAACATATTTTCTTTCTCTCTTCTCTATTGAAAATTTCACTATGATATTATAGATTCTTCATGGCGTGTCATGCTACCCAAATGTTTTTGGGAGAAAAGAAACAACAATGCATACGATAGACAAAAGTTGAGTATGGTTTTCATTATTCATTGTGTGTAGGTTGAGAAGTTTATAAGAACAAATCTAGGTAGAAAATAGCTTCAGAACAACCCCCATGCTCTATTTTCTAAGATAGCTTCTACTTTCTTGTCCAATTGCATGGAAATTTTATTAGATAAAGAGTTGGTGAAGATGCTGGCAATATGTTATTTTCACCCTTTCATTTACTCTATTTCCTCGTTGGAATTGGCACTAGAGCATTATAATTTTGAATTTGGGTTAGCGCCTATTGGTGGAATCTTTCCCAAATTTGAAGTGGATGCTTCTACAGTGCAAGATCTTGCCCTAGTTGTTATGAGGTGTGGTCTAGTTGTGACACAACAAAGGAATCATTGTAGAGTCTAGAATTTTGGAGGAAGGATTTGGTTGATTCCCTTTTCTTCTCTACTCTTACTTTGTTCAATTCAATTCACCTCCTTCTCAAACACTTGGTTTAGGGCGTCTGCTAATGGTAAATATTTTTTTGTAATGAATTGTGTCTATATTTTGTTGTACAACTCTTGAAATATGTATTTTATGATTGGTTTTTGTCACAGTACCTTTTTGGCTAGGTTGTCTATGTACTTCAGTCTTCAGCTACTTAAATTAAAATACTTTTCGTAGCTTCATTCTTGTAAATACTTTTTTCTTTGTAACTTTGTTTAATATAAAAAAAGTGGCTTTTAAGACTGAAAAGACATTTATAATTTTTGTATGATTCATTTATTTACTTCTTTGACATATAAATTTAATAGTACTCTTAATTGTCAAGAAACTGTTATGTGAATGAAAATTGTAGTATACTCCACAAAGATATTATTATTTCATAACTTAATATAACATTAATATACTAAGAAAATTAAAGTTAATGTACAAAAATATTTCACCATTCGATGGAAAAATTATCAATATAGTTCTAATCATAAGTGAGTGAAATTTATTGTGACTTATTAGTGGACATTGATAATGATTAAGCTACAAAAAGCCATTTAATTCTCTATCTTTTCAATGATTTGAAGTACTCTCTACTCTACCTTCCATTTAATTCTATATCTTTTCAGTGCTTTGAAGTACTCTCTACTCTACCTACCATTTAATTCTCTATCTTTTTATCAATTTTTGTAATTCTATGGGATTATCATTTATTGAAGAAAATGTGGTTACAGAAACATATATTAACGCCATACATACTTGGGAAATCTTAAAAAGATTCATAATTAAGTTCCTCTTCTATTTTGAAGCTAGCAAAATGATTAATTTGATAACTTGATATTGAAAATGGTAGAAAGTATGGCACATGTTTTCTTTTTATTGATTTCTACAATTCTGTGGGATTATTGTCCATTGAAGAAAATGGGGTTGTGGAATCATGAATTAACACCATATGTACATCTGAAGCAAGTGATTGGATAACTTGATATTGAAAACTGCACGACGTACTGTACATGATGATGTTATGAATCCAGTTATCAATCAAAATAAGGTTTGTAATAGATTTCATATTGTTTGAGTGCCATGCTTGTCAACATTTAGCCAAATGTTAATCAAAAAAATAATTATACCTCACACGATTAAAGTTGGTTACTTGGTTAGTGCAAAAAAGCAATTATACCTCACACAAATAATGAGTGAATAGGCATGGTGAGCTCATAAGTCATAAATGGACCATAAATATAGATAGTGAGCACAACTGAAATCATTTGTCGAAGGCTTTACTATTGAGTTCTAGTGCAATGTTTTGAATTTTGATGTGTTTTCATTTTGCAAGGTCAATAAGGAATAGGATGATGTGGTATTATTGGGGATACTCTAAATTCTCCCACCTCCAATTATGTAGTTATAGAGTAAAAGACCAATTTCCTTCACTTGTTCAGAATGGGTGGAATTGGAAAGAAGTTGATCTACTTTACCTGGATTTTGAGTCAAATTTTGAACCAAGATGAGGAGCTCTGATGGAGATAAGTGCTTTAACAAAGTGTGCGGCCACATAAGTATTTTAATATTGTTTGCATTGAAAGTCGTCAACTTCTCATACTCCATTTTGATAGAGGCCCTCAAAGGGGAACAATGAACTTTCAAAGTCATGCTACGCTATCCTAGTGCCTTGGAGATGCCCGAAGAGGGTGGGAGCAGATTTACTACCTCTTATCTTCTACATAATTCCAATTGGTAACCATAATAGGTACATTTTCTATATTCATAGCTCCCATTTTCCCAACATAGTAGGCAAGCCCTGTGGATTTTCATAGTCATTTTGGGTTGTTATGGTGGGTCATATTGAGCATATTATGTAATATCATTTGTATTAAATATTTTAACTATCAACTTGTGGTTTACCATAGTGGGATGCCGAACCAAGGTGCAAAATTTTATATAAATGAAAAACCATAGTGGTGTCTTGGAGCTATCATGTGAAATCCCTAGATCCCAAGCATGGTTGGCAAGCCCCGTGGTTTGAGAATATGATCTGCATCCTATAACACCACTAACAACTTGGAATCAATTGTGTCTGATGTAAAATGACATGTGTCATTTATAAAAAACAAGATTTTACATGCTCTACTCATCTTTAAAAAGCTATACATAATAATGTAACATTGTAATTTAGTTGTAATAAAATAAATGGTTGTGTTATTCTTCGTTATTCATTTACAGTAAAAAAATTTTTGTGTGTTATTTAAAGCAGGTTCAATGATTACATCGATAGAAAACTATTTGTATGTTAATATGTTACAGAGTATGTGTTTGTTCACGCATAGGCTGCAAGTTGAAAGTTCTAGTTGCATGTGGCTAGATTAAACAATTAATAATAAGTGAAATAATGGAATGAAATAAACTTAGACAAATCAAATTTTTATCCTTCAAGAAATTAAGTATTAGTTATTTATGAAATATTTGTATACAGATTTAATTTACATAAAGTAATACAATTATACAAATGAAAAAGAAAGTTGTCATCAAATTGACAAAAAATAGTAACACTAAAAATGTCACAAATAAACTTAGACAAATCAGATTTTTTTTCCTTCAACAAAATAAGTATTATCTATTTATGAAATATTTGTATGCAGATTTAAAACATAAAGCAATACAAATGAAAAAAGAAAGTTGCCATCAAATTGACAAAAAACACTAAAAATGTCACTCTTGCTAGGGTTTGGTAAAATGTTGTCACCCTTGCTAGGCTTTGCCAAAATGTTATTTCTAATTTTTCGTTGATGTGCTCCCCTGGTTTATGGTGCCATTAGTCATTTTATTAATTCCTTTGCAACGTTAAGTTACTAGCCCCTTGATCCTCTCTTAGTGCTCACTTAAGAAGAAGATTCTACACGTGCTTAATTAAATGGCTTAAGTGAGCACTGAGCCCACACTTTATAATTTCATGAGTCCATAGATAGTTTTATAAAGGTTTAGTTAATTGTTGTAGAACCGCAAAAAGGGGACATGTGTCAATCAATGCTTGGTTTTAAAGGGATTTCGTGAGTCCATAGCATGATTCAAGAAGATCTATATGTGACTCATGGAACTGCGGAATGGACATGTGGACTCATCTCAATTTTCAATGTCTTTAATGAGTTTTCTATCAAAGGAAAATCTCATTAGGATTGTGCATCCTAGCGCACTAAAGTTTAAAACAACTTTAAAACACATGTTAATATCATAAATCACTTGACTGTTCAATGAACGTTTGATGGATGGTTGTAGTTGTATTCTGTAATGAAATGCATAGAGCACTAGGCTCATGAACTCAAACCTTCAGAATCACCCTATAACCATTGGATTTACAAAGATCAATAGTTGAGAATTTTTTTGAGATGGAACATTTGAATGACAACTGAAAGTGATCAATTAATAGAAGGTACAAAAATGCAGGACAACTGTTCAATTTATTTATAGAAATTTAATGTACTAATTGTGTAGTCTAGAGGTAACACATTGATGTTTCATTCACTTTAATATTCAAAAAAAGAAAAAAAAGTGAACTTTCTACTGCTAAGTGATTTTATTTGTAAGTGAGAGGGTTAGCACACAGGGAGATTTCAGATTGCTCATTGCAATGCACCGAGGATATTCTCGGTTCTAGCACAACAGTGTCCATGCCTTCTAGTGTCTCTATGTTAATCTTTTCAAGAATCAAAATCCGGGTAAGTGAAAGAAAAAAATCTTACGTTTCATCATTTCTTAAATTCTTAATTTTTCAAACTTTTGGTTTAGGGTTAAGAACTTGAGAGCATTAAGAGAAATTAGGGACTTAAGAGGAACTTCACACTGTACAAGCATATCTACCACAACTCCTAGACCAGTTGTTTGGAAAGGAAAAGAAAAATCAACTAGAAAAATAGATTATGTTGGAGTGCTTAAAACCTCAAGTTTCATAGATGAATACCATGATATTTATGATACTAAAATCTATGGTAGGCTTACCTCAAAACTTAGATTTTCATGTGAGAAAAAGGCTGTAAATGCAATTGCAAAATAGTAAAACAATTCCAATTAATAGTATCAATGCATTGTGGGGAGTTGGATTGGGGTGCATGATGCTACATAAGGTTTTCCCTTGCTCAGAATTTATCTTGCGCCCACAATTATGATGATAACAAAAACATAATTGTTAATAAAGATAACAAAGAAGAAATGTTATCCATTACTATAGAAGAATTTGGAAATGTGTTGGGGTTTATAACCGAAGAATTTGAAAATGTCCACATTGACCTAGAAAATCTTGCTAGTGATTATGAAGCAATTAATGAAAGGGAGAAAAATAAATTTCTAATTAAAATAGTTCACGATAGGAACTTATTAAAAAATAATCATAAGCCTCATTATGATTTGGGAATTTTTAAACCATGGGTTCAGGATACTATTTCCATGCTAGCATTTTTCCTCGGAATGGATGACAATTGGGAAGTGGGTGCAAGCCTCCTTGAAATGGTATTTAATATCCATTATAATGAACAACCTGTCAAATATAACTTTCTTGAGCACATTGTAGAATCCATGCATAATTCTTTTTTAATGATTAAAGGAGGTTCCACATGCATAAGGCATTTAGGTTCACAACCTACTTGTGCTATTTTTTTCTATTCAAATTTAGTGGAATGTTTCAAATAAAAAAGATTTAGATTTAGCCCTATACGAATGTCGAGGAAAAAAATGACTACAGTATATGATTGGACCACTAAGATAAGGATGCATGATTCTCAAAGGAACTACAATCATTTTGTAGACTACTTTTTGGCTCCATTGTATCGAGAAATTACAAATACTCCAATTCCTAGATTGCCTATGTCTTATAGAAATTACATTCAACTAGGGAAAGAAATACAATTGGCTGATTGGTACTTAATGGAGGAATATACTGTGCTAAGATTTTATGATTAGGATTGGAGCCATGCAAACTTCCAATACATGTGATAGAAAGGGTTTTTGCATTGGAATATGTAAGGTAGATGTAGAGTACTGATCAACTATACTTTGTCAGTCAGCAAAAGAAGACCATATTTCCTTCTTTACCTTTTCTCATGTGGAGGGTTCACATTTGAAAGAAAAGCATTTAGTGTGGTACATGATCTTTTTAAAAAAAAAAATCAATTTGATGTTTTCTCTCACTCGCAGTATGATCCATTTGACACCATTAAATTAAGGATTGTGGCTAATAAGAATGTTGCAAATATAATTCAACATCAAAGTAAACCCTTGCTTAAAAACTTGAGAAACAAGGATTCTTGGGATGAGGTCAAAATATAAATGGAGAAAAATGTTGTTGAGAAAGGTATTTCTTTTTAACAATTGTCAGTAGAAACTATGACATTGCACCAACAGAGAGAAGTAGAGAACTAAATCAGGAGGTACAATAATTTTTATAAAAAAAGTGATCTACCATCTACTAAAGTAAAAATACCAAACTCTCTAAAAATGACTTTTATAGAAAAAAAAATTGGTCACAATAAAAAATTACTACCTTTTGGTCTACGAGGAAGGATCTAGGTGAACCAAAAACTAGTGCAGAGTTTGAAGATATCGAAGAAGATTTTGAGTTTAGAAATTTGTGGAATAAAGAGCATCCCTATGAACATGAAGAAACTGATGATGAATGTGATGATGATAAGGAAGAACAAAGTGTACAATATGCAAGCAATACCAAATCTGTTTTAAGTGATACCACAAAACAAACATATACTTCAGGAGCAGCCATAGCTGAAAAAATTGGTTATGAAGGTGGTGGTTTGGGGTCCCAAGTGTCCAAGGCATTTGTATGACAATAGATGTAGACCTTAAAAAACTTGTTGATAGGTGAGGCCTTGGAGCTGATAAAATAGCCCAAGGGCATACAAGAACAACTCAAGTTAAAATAATTCATTTTGTTACAACTTTAAATCCTAATCCTCATGGTTAGATACAATTTGAAACAATAGAAAATACGTTGAAGGGAAGGGTATGTAGGGGTTCACCAAAATGATATAGATGAACCTATTTTTGTTTATTTCATTAGGAAATGAGATCCACACAAAGAATTGACTTACAACCCTTAGGTGAGTCAACTCAATGAGGGAATCTATTGATTTCCTTATGATTAAGGATAGGAGTATCAACCTAAACAACATTTTTGGGAGAAAAACTAAAAATAGTAAATCACCAAAATCATGACAATTCAAACTTGAAACATCAATTTAAAGCTCAATACAAATAGAAACATTTTTTTTTTGCAAATCTGAGAAGGGTTAAACACTGTGTACCAGTCACCAAAAAGCAGTTTTGGGAGGCAATGGGACTCATTCGCCCATAGGTGAATGGATCTTTGTGCGAAGATTTCAACCAATTTCTGAGAGCCTCTAATGTCAGTCTATAGCTTCTATTTAATCCTAGTTTCAGTGTCAGAAATAAATCATGTAGGTGAGTTTCTACAGATTAGCGACAACTTTGAAAATTTTTGCAACTTTGAAAACTTTTCCAATCTTGCTCTTCAAGAGATCTTGAATCCTTCTTCAACCTAAGATCTACAACACAAACAAAAGAGGGAAAAATTGTTTTTTTTGGTGAATGGGGGTTACCTTGGTCAAACCCTGTTTTGGTAATTAAACCTTGAATTGAAATAATGAAGCATGAAAGGAATGATGAATGAACAATGTTATGTTGCAACTCACCAAACCCTTAATTTGAATATTTGGAGGATTGAAATCTTGAGCTTGATCTTGCATGAAATGGATTCAATGGATGTGGATCTTGATGCTTGAAATATGACTTGAATGCTTGACTTGAATCTTTGAAACTTACATCACAATGTTAGCTCCAAAAACATGCATGATTGCAAATGACTTTGACATGATGCTTGAGATCTTGATTGTTGCAATAAATCACTGATAAATCTTCTCTTGAATGCCCTTGATCATAATATTTTCTTTTATAAAGTTCACCTCTAGCTAGATGTTAATTGTTAGACTTGAGTTGATAAAAAAACCTTGTATTTACAGGCATGTATCCTTAATTTCCCAAAAATTAAACATTACAAGCCAACATTAAAATTTGAATTCAGCAACAGTAAAATACTACCAAAAGAATATTTTAAATTTAGGTTCAAAGGCCTAGGGAGGACCCATTCACCCATGGGTGAATGTGTCCTAGGTCCCTATTCCTGGAACATACATTGCTCAAGGTAAAGTATTATGTGTTGGCATTAATTGTTGTTGAGTTTCCCCTTCAGAAAATGTAATCTATTAGGCTTGTAGGTGCAAAACAGGGCTTATTAAGTCCGATTTAATTGAGGGGACCCAAACAAAGTGTGAAAATGTAAAGGAGTAAATTTTTTGACACAAGACAATCACAACTAGGACATGCCCAATCTCATGGTGGAGAAACTAATGAAACTAGCACTACGATTGGTTGTGATGGTATTGGTAGTAGTACTAGTAGTGGTCAACATGTGCTACAACAACAAATTACACACAAGAGGCCAACAATACAAGATACTACACAAAAACCCAGTGATCAAGGAATACTAAAGAGACTAAGGATTATGACAAGTCCAAGTCCAACTACCAGTACCAGTACCCTAATTTATAGTTCCACCCCAAAGGAGTTATTTCTAGCCATTCCTCCAGTTATTGTGCTTACAACAACATTTGCAACTGAAAGTACTCCTTCGCCATTCAAGCATTCCATTATTTTTGCATACCTAGGTTTTGATTACAATGATGAGTTTAAAAAGAAATAAAAAATGTATAAAAAAGAAAGGAAACAACTGATAGAGATTTTTTCTACTGTAACTTCAAAGCCTATAACAATTAGGGTATTACCAACATTTTACCCAAATAAAGAAATCATGGAGTACATGTTTTTTGTTCCCACAGTTAAAAATAAACTAGAGAATCAGATGGATCACTCTAAATTTCAAGTGAGCAGTTTCCAATTGGATTTTTCTAGATAAAAAATTTTGACAAAATTAATGTATCAAAGAAGAACAATGAATTGGTGTACACATCATTGCTAAAGCAAGAGAGAGAAAAAAAGGTTAAAAATTCAAATAGAAAAGTTACAGGAAGACCTAGAAAATGAGAAAGCAAAGAGGAAAGTAGCAGATAAAAAGAGAAATGAATTAGAAAAAAGAATAAAAAACTCTGCCTCTACATCTACAAGCAAAGAGGATAAACAAACAGAGGTGGAATTGAATGAACTGAAGCAAAGGTTAGATGAGAGAAAAAAGAAATATGATGAGGAAAAATCCACTTCAGAAAAATTAAAACAAAACCTAGTGAAAGAAAAACAACAATGGGAACAAAAATTAGAGGAAGAGAGAAAAAAAGTGAAAGATTGGAAACAAAGCTGAGGGAAGCAAAAACTGAAATAAAATCTTGTCAAAATAAGTTAACTACATTTTGTAGAGAAACAATGAGGAATATGAAAGAAAAGATCTGGGAGGAAATACTGTAAAGGATTGATCATTTGTGTGAATTGTTTCAATTGATTGATGATATGATAGTACATAGTGGGAAGCTTAGGAAATATGTAGGGGAGAACAAAAAACTGATTTCAATAGAGAAAATTGCAAATCAAATTCAACAAATAGTCTACAAATCTAGTGATAATGAATTGAAATCAAAAGGAATTAATAATTGGATTGATACTTCAATGAAGTTGTCATCTATCATTCAAAAGTGTTTGAGAATAGGTGAAATAGAGGAATTTCTGGATCATGCTGCAAAAAAGATGAAGTTGGATAAAAAAGTAAGGAACTTGACAGAGCTTGGCTTGCCAAATGCTTTTGACACAACTGAGAAATTCATTGGAAATGATGATTTTAGAAAGAAGATGGAGGATACAAGGAAGATTGATTTGGACCAGTTTCCTTAGAACCCAGAGGCGAACTATTTGGATTCCATCAAACCACTAATAACCTTGAATTTAACTCTGACTAAAACATTCAAGCCGAGTTCCAATTTCAATCATGAATTGTTAAATTTTTTTCAATCCAGACACTATTAGTTAGAAAAAATGAAATTGTTAAACATCCAAGATACTGAGAGGGGGGGGGGTGAATTAGTATCTTCTTTAATTTACTGAGCAAATACCATCCAAATATTCCAATGCATACAATAGAAAGGATAATCAACAATATCAATAAAGCATGAAATCATTCAACACATGAACACCAGGATTTTAACGAGGAAAACCCAAAATGGGAAAAACCACGGTGAGTGTTAGCTCACAATATTGTATAACCAGTTATAGAATATTACAAAAGATGGTGGCTCACTGCCAAGATTCACTATCTAGAAACAAAAGGCTCACTGCCTACATAATTACAATGAAAAAATGGCTTACAACCACAAAATGAACTAATTTATTACACCTAACAAGTGCTGATTCAGTTCCAGTGATGTTCAATAGACTGACTTGATGCACTTCATAATCTCTGCACTATTCGCTTTCATAACTTTGCAATCTTACTCTATCTCTATTTTTTATATTTCAATCTTCAAAACTGTCCAACATATATACTTGATCCATCCGCAAGCATTACTTAGGTCAGCTTCAATATTTCACAAAAAATTCAAAAAAAATGTGTAGCACGCTACATCGTATCGACATAGACCTAAGATAGGTCGCACATATATCCACACAACAAAAATTAATTCACCATAACTCCAATAATCCATGAAGTCAGCCAGATATAGAATTAATGACAAAAAGCAATGATAGAGCAATGCCGATTAACCATACGAGCATTTGAGCATGAGAGATTCTGAACACAACCTTCCAACATCCAAAAGTGTTTCCCAAAAACCGCAAACACTGAAAATGGACTATTAAGAACTACGAACCAAAATACCGGAGGATGATAACTGCATATCAGATTGGATACCGGTTCAGAATACCAGATCAAGCTAAGAATTGATCTTGTAGTTGCAACCCATATATCATGGTGACATTAATGACAACAAAAGATGTATAAAAATATGTTCTTCATTTTTCCAACAATCTCCCCCTTTATCATTGATGGCAACATGTGCCAAAATTTTCAAAAGAAAAACTTCTATTTATAGCACAAAGCTATTGTTTACAATATTCTCCCCCTAACACCAACATTTTCTTCCATTGTCACCTTTTCTCTCCCCCTTTGATATCAAGGACAAAGGGTGTCCAAAAAGAATTGAAATATGAAAATAAAGAAAACAAGGAAACATGCATTAACTGAAGGATGGTCAACCTTGAAGCTCCTCTAGAATACCTTTCCATTCTGATTTACCATTCTCCCAACTATCTTTTGCAGCAATCAATAACTTGTTCAAAGATTCCAATTCTACTAGAGTTTCCTTTGCACAATCCAAAGTATCAGGAGTCAAGTTTATCTCCTCAAGTTTCTCTGCACCTTCCAAAGCCTTGTCAACCAGAGTGAACTCCATTATTATAATGTTACTCAACTGATCAAATTTTTTGATAATCTCTTTCTTTTGCTTCTGTAAAACAAAGAATTTATCCTTATGTGCAAAAATGGCATTCCAGGTTGATCTATCTCTATCTTTAGATATACTTTAAGTACCAGAGACAACAGTTATCTGGGACTCAATGGAGTCCATGACAACCTTTATGTTCTGAGTGGCATCTGGCCATTTCAAGCAATAAGCAAGGACAACATTTTATTTCATCTCGAAAACCTATACCGCATCCAGATTCTTTTTAACATTTGTGTGTGCCAAAGCACACTTATCATGTATTTCCAACAATCTTTTGTCTACTATCTTTTCCTCAACCTCTTGCATTTTATTTTCTTTGAGCCTGAAGGTATACTCCTTAAAAGAGTCCAATAACAATCTCAGATTTTCTAGAGGAGTGAGGGATGTACCTATGAACGTACTGGGTGTGACCTCCTACAATGCCTTAAGAGCATCTACATACCCTTCAATCGTAGGAAGTTGTAAAAGCTCCTGAGGAATTATTAGCTGGAATATGATCTGCTTGGATAACAAGCCTTTCAATATATCATTACCGGAGGAAGGCTCTTTGGGTAACTTAAGAGACTTCACAACCTGCTTTTGGGTTTCTTCATTTTTCCTAGTAGATTCCTCATTTTTCTTTTCTTCCTCTTCCTTTTCCTCTTCTTCTTCCACTTTCTCTTCTTCTTCTTCTTTCTTTTAATTTTCATCTTTATCTTTCTCTTCATGCCTGTTACCTTCATTATCATTTCCTTTATCTTCACCTTCATCTTTCTCTTCCTCAGTATTATCTTTACCATCATTATTCTTTTCACCTTCAGTGTGCTCCAGAGGAGCATCATCATGCTTTTCAGGCTCAACTTCACCTTCATTCTACTCCTCCCTTTCCAGAGGATCATTTTCCACACCTGCATCATTTTCAACACCAATATCTATAAACATACTTGCATCACCTGTACCAGGAGGAATACCTTCCTCAACATTTTCAGCAGGAGCATCTTCATTAGACTTAAGCATGCCATATTTGTCTACTGTATCCTGGATCACATATGCAGTCTCTTTCTTAATCTTCTTTATTTGCTTTTTATCCCTAGTCATCGAAATATTAACCCTTTTCTTCATCTGAAACATGTTTGAGGGCTGATTAAATTCAGTTACAGATGGATAAGATTTGCAAGATTGTGTCAATACTATAACAAGAATGAAAAGAAGGAACTTAGAAGGAAATGCAGTGAACAAGCTTTAAAGAAAAAAAAACAAAAGCAAAAAAACACTATTTTAATTTGCATAGACATGCAGATTTATGAAGCAAAGAAAAGCTTCTTTTGAAAACATAAAACTAAAGGAAAGCTAAAACTATAGAAATAAAGAGAGAAAAAAAAATCTGCAATTATCATTCACATCTTAAATGATAATAGTGTTGCGCTTGTAAAAAGAGTGGGGAAGTATTCACAAAAAAGAAAAGAAGATTTTTAGCACAGCTGTTAGAAAACAATTGCAGTGCATGAGGATTATATATATATATATATATATATATTCTTAAGCTCTAAATTTTGGGGGGATTGCCTTCACTAGAAACAATAACAAAAATATTCATATTTCCAATGGGATGAACCACAATGAAAGAAGTTGAGCTGGATTAGCGCATGAGAGAAGTTCAGAGGCTTCAAAATTCTGAAGCTGAAATTTAAGCAATATCTATTAATTATGCATCCAATTGATGGGGGCGAGAGGTATGGTTCTTCCCTCTATTTGCATTTAGTGTCTCTCTTAGTCTATTTTAGCAAAAAAAAACAAAAAAACTACACCAAGATATTGTAAATAATTAATATTGCAGCTAAATGGTATTAGAGTAGTATTAGAACAATACTATAGCATTATTAGAGCATATCAATCCAATAAAACTCAACAACTCTTCAAGGCCATCTACATTCCAATTTTCCACAGTGCTTAGATGCAACATCTTCCTTATCCAAGATGAATTTATGTGTTTCATCTGTTGTCTTAAGGTAATTCTGATAATAATTCAATGGTAGTTTTAAATTGTGGTTGGAAATGCAAAAAAAAGAAGATAAGCATATTAACATTTATTTCATTGTTTAAAGTACTTAGTCACCATATGAGAATAGAATAATCAATGGGTAGAACTAAAATGAATGAAGACAAACAGGCATTGACTAAAATAATTTAAATAAATTCAGTTTCTATGAAAGCACACTTACATTGTCTAGACTAAATTTTACATGGCATTTTATTTAATTTTTTTCCCCTTTTTGAATTTGTTGTGGTTGATGTTTGTGATGTTCATATGATTCTTGTGATAATATTCTGGTTCTTGTTGTTGCACATGATCTTCTATCAGGTTTGCAAAATCATGAAACACGACTTTAAAAAAAAAAAATATTAGTGATTTGGAAAAGGGAGTAAAATAGAAGTTTATGTATGATTTAAGTAGACTATTCATTGAGCTAGACAAAATATTTGAATTCAGATATGTAACGTCTAGATAGAAATAGGAGTATTTGTCTATTTTTTGAGATTTCTTGATCGATTAGTTAAATTTGTCATATACGGAATTTGTTATTTTCCATATTCATAAATTGAGAAAATGTTTATTATCGTCTTATTACCTTCTCCCCTCATAGATATCATTTTATTCTCATTATAAAATGAAATATTTATAACTTCATAATCACCAATCCACAAAGTAAAATTTTATGTTGTTATGTTGTTAACTGTTGTTTTTGGGTAGTCTAGTGAGCTGAGTTGCAAAAACAACTACTCGCACATATTTGAGATTTACGTTAAAATTTTTTTGGGTTTTAATCTTTGTTCTTTCCCCTTTCTAGATTATATTAAAGTTTAAAATTTAGTTTAGAATTTTGAAAGTTAACGGTGTTTCAGTATCATATATTTTGTTGTGATTAGCAAGCTGACAGTTGTTATGATCAATTTATTATCAATTTTTCTTTCTTAATTAGATCCGCTTCAACAATTAAGATAGCAGATTGTTATAGCATTATAGTGGGTGTGTGCACTTAAGTATTTTTCTTTGTGTTTTCTACATAATTTGTGTTCACCTATACTATGGTTCTCAAATGAAATTACCTAGAGAGTTGGTGTATCTAATTCCTTGTTGAGATTTTCTTGAGATAATCTTATAATTGTGTGCAAGTGATGATGTTTTGTGTGAACTCATTGGTATATTATCTTATGTTAAGAATAGGTCAAATGTATTTATATGGGATAATACTAAATTTTATATGAATGTTGTATATATCATCCTTTTTTTTGAAATTATTGGGAGGCCCTACAGGTGCACCAAAGATAATATTTTGTTTACCCTTAATATATTGTCTTGTGATTTGAGCCTTGATGATATACATTATTGTCAACCAAACTAGTGTTGGTTAAAGTCCTTTGTTGACTATTCTATGTATTTACTAAACTATTGTGAGATCATTGGTGAGTTGAACCTTTATGATAATATCATTATTGACCAACCCGATTTTTGTGAAAGTTCAAGTGTTGAACTATGACTCCTCTACGAATTACATACATAGGCAAGGCCATCAAAGATGAGCCCCCGAGAAATTAGGTTGGCCCTTAGGTTTCCCTATTCTTGCTTGAAAGCATACATATTATGAGTTGGTCTTATGTTGTGATTGAAAAGTTGAAGTCTATGTTTTGTAATTTAGATGAGTTTGTGGTAGAAAGTTTTAGGCATTACATTTGGTATCAGAGCCAAGTTGCAACATTGGGATCTCTGGTTAGTGTTTCCCATGTTGTGTTGGTTGAGTGAATTTCCCTTTTCTGCTTACCTTCTTGTTGTGATTGATGGTCGTAATGACCTTATGATGTCTTGAGTTTTATTTCCTCCTTTTTATAATTGTTGTTAGATTTGACTGAGTATTATGTATCTTCATGTGAATAATGCATTTAGTTATGAAATAAATGGTATTGTGTTCATCTACTTGATGTGGATGTTCATCTACTTGATGTGGAAAAGGGTAGAGAAGTGATAATGATTTTGTTAGTTACAATCTTAGGATTGGGTGCCTTAACTATGATTGTTGAATGAGTTATTTCTCTATGTGCTTTGGAGTGACTAGGAAATGAAATTTGTTTCTTGGGTGTGAATAAATTAAGTGTTTTCTTAATAGTACATTGTACCTTGAAATCGATTGAATGCATTAGTAAAATTAGCATTGTTAACTCTCAAACTATGTTCATCTATCATTGCATGATATGCTTGAAATGTAAATGTTAACTCATATATCTTGATTGCGATGCAATTGTTAAATGTATGACTAAGTGAAATTATAGCAAAAGGAATGTTGTGCTTGAGATGCTAATGAATTGGAAGATGTTTTCTTTGACATGTTGAGTATTGAGTAGACTTGTTGAGAAAATATTGCTATGAATGACATTAGTTAGGAAGATTCATTGATAAGGAATTATAATTATTCTATCTTGGTTGAAATCAATGAGATGTTGATTTAAAATATAATGTATTATGTAAGTGTGTGTGCATTGAAACACCATCTTATGAATGAGAATGTGATCCATGGATCTCTTGTGGTTAGTATATATTTATTTTTTTGTATCATTGAGATAAATTGGAATGTGTGGTGATGCTCGCAATTTTACATCTATGAGTAGATTTTATATAAATTGGGAAGATAAATCTTAGAGAATGATTCTTGAAAAGGTTATGGAAGTATGGTTAATTATGTGTAGGGAAATGGTCCTATTGCATTGAAAGGTGGAATTTGGGAAAATGAATTAATTTGTATTCCATGTGAATGTGAATACCTTGTAATGGTGCTCATGTTGTGTAATGTGGAAAGTTTTGTGATAGACCAATTTGTAAGAGTTAGTGTAAGTCATGCATGTTTTACTCGTGTGGAAAGAAGTGATTAAATTCTTGATAAGTTAATGTGATTTGTCATGTGGGAACCACAAATTGATGTGTACTCTTTGTGATTTTAGTTTGTGTGATCTAGTCAATTGTGAAATAAAGTAATCACATGGATATGTGTGTGTACATGTGCGTACTAAATGAAATGTGATATCTCCTTTGTGTGAGTCTTGTTCTTATATTAAATGTGTACCCCTAGTGTATGGCTCCCCTATGGGAATGAGAGCCTACTAGTGTAATTAGAGGTTGAGAGATGGATATCCTCCATCAAAATCTTAGGATTTTGAATGGATGTTAGTTCCCATAAGTCTCCCCCACACTCTTGGATCATGCTAGTTGATTCATTGTGCAAGCCTACTTCCTTAATGTTTACCTATGGATTGAGGATGAACCTAAGTGTACCTTGGAGATATATTATTGATGATTTAGTTATTACATGTGGTTTGAGAGTACTGTGGTTAGAGACCACCATTTTTCAGCATGCTATTGTATTTTGTGGTTTGAGGCCACTGTGGTTAGAGAACCACCATTCCCCTCTCGCCCCCATCAATTTGATGCATAATTAATAGATATTGCTTGAATTTCAGCTTCAGAATTTTGAAGCCTCTAAACTTCTCTCATGCCCCAATCCAACTCAACTTTTTTCATTGTGGTTCATCCCATTGGAAAGATGAAGATTTTGTTGTTGTTTCTAGTGGAGGCAGTCCCCCCAAAATTTAGAGCTTAAGAATATATATATATATATATATATATATATATATATATATATAATATATATATATATATATATATAGTTTTCTAAAAGCTGTGCTAAAAATATTATTTTCTTTTTTGTGAATACTTCCCCACTCTTTTTACAAGCGCAACACTATTATCATTTAAGATGTGAATGATCAATGCAGATTTTTTTTTTCTCTTTATTTCTATAGTTTTAGCTTTTCTTTAGTTTTATGTTTTCAAAAGAAGCTTTGCTTTGATTCATAAATCTGCATGTCTACGTAGATTAAAATAGTTTTTTTTTTTTCTTTAAAGCTTTTTCACTGCATTTCCTTCTATGTTCCTTCTTTTCATTCTTGTTATAGTATTGACACAATCTAGAAAATCTTATCCATCTGTAATTGACGAGGGTGCAAACCTGAGACACAAAAAATAACACACAATTAGAGATTATTATTATTATTCAGAATATGAAAAATATTACATTCAGAGGATCTCAAATCCTCAAGTTTTGTAATACACGCTCTTACAAAAAATTATAGAGTTCCCCTTTTCCCAGTGTTCACTCTTTTCCCCCAAAAAGCTACCAAAAATTAGAAAATACCCCCCATAAATAGCTCCCTTTTAGCTTTTGGAGCCAAACAACATTTGAATTATGAGTTTTGGTGGTTTGGTGCCACAAATTACAATTTGAAATTCAAATTTTAAAACCTTATTCAAAAATTAGCACATTTTTGAAAGTGCACTAACTTCCGGGAGCCATAACTTTTGATCCGAGACTCTGTTTTTTGAACCGTTTGAACTGTTGGAAAGGTCTCAGAGTCAAAAACGTGCTCAAAATCCACTACAATAATTTCAACAAGTTTCAGGGCCGTTTAATGCCTCAATTCTCATCTGTAAGGTTTTTAGTTGCAATTCTGGGAGACTGAAACTGTAATATCTTTCAAATCGTGAATGCTCTCGGCCTGATTCTTTCACCAATGTTCTTATTTTTCTATTTTGAATCCTCCCATATAATTTTTGTCCCTAAATACCTTCAAATTCCAATACCTGCCTGGGGTAAGATCAAGTCCTATCCCTTGGGTTTATCTCCTACCAAGCATCTTAGTAGGTTACCTAGACTTCTGTTCACAACCTCAGTCTTCACATCAGTCTATGGATGGTGTGCAGAACTGAACTTCAACTCTGTCTCCAACTTCTTCCACAAGGTCCTCCAAAAGTATCCAACAAATTTGGTGTCATGATCTAAGACTATACTCTTTGGTAGACCATGTAGCCTCACCACTTCTCTAAAGAACAATTCAGCAATGTGGACTACATCATGGGTCTTCCGACATGGAATGAAATGCACCATCTTCTAAAATCTGTCAACTACCACACACACTAAGTCATTCCCTCTTTATGTCCTTGGAAAACCAAGAACAAAGTCCATACATATATCCTCCCAAGCCCTCTCTGGTACAGGTAAGGGCTGATACAACCGTATATTCTGGCTCACTCCTTTAGCCATCTGACAAACCCTGCAACTCTGCACAAACTTCTTCACGTCCTGTGGTAATTGAGGCCAATAGTAATGCTCATTGATAATGGCAATGGTCTTATCCTGACCAACCTGCCATTCCTCCACTATGCTTCTCCTTTATTAGGTTCTCCCTCATGGAAATATTGTGAATACACAATTGACTTCCCTTAAACAACATGCCATCTTGGATTATGAAATCAGACCACTTTGTCCTGTCAATTGTAACAGGCTCCTTGCAAGCTTTCCAAGCCTCTACAAAATCAGGATCTTTAGGGTATAATGTCTTGAGTTCATTGAACCCAACCACTTCAATATGCATCTCTATCAACAATGGTTGCCTCCTACTTAAGGCATCAACAACCCTATTTGACCTCCCACTCCTATGCTTTAAAATAAAGGTATAGCTCTGCAAAAATTCTACCCATTTCATATGCCTCTGATTTAATTTTCCTTGAATATTCAGGTATTGTAATGCTTAATGATCAGTAAACATAACGAATTCCTTCAGAAACAAATAATGCCTCCATTTCTTTAATACTTGAACTATTGCATAAAATTCTTGATCATATATAGAGTACTTTCTCTTTGCATCATTTAAATTTTCACTGAAATAGGCAATGGGCTTACGTTCTTGGCTTAACACTGCTCCAATGGCACAACCAATGGCATCACAATCCACTTGGAACACATTATTGAACTATGGGAGGGCTAGAAAAGGCTATTCTGTCACCTTGTGCTTCAATAGATCAAAAATTTTCGCTGCTCTTGTACTCCACTTGAACTCCTTTCTATCCCCTCTCATTGTTTTGGTCAGGGGTGCACAAATACTACTAAAGTTTCTAATGAACTTTCTATAAAAGCTGGCCAAACCATGGAAAGATATCACCTCAGTAGCAATTCTTGGGGTAGGCCATTCCAGAATAGCCTTCACCTTCTCTGGGTCCATCTTAAGACCTTCCGCCGAGACAACAAACCCCAAGTACACTAACTCCTTCTTCACAAAACTACACTTCTTTAGATTAATCAATAATTTCTCTTCTCTCAACTTCTCAAAGACTCTATGAATATGCATTAAATTCCCATCCAATGACTTACTGAATATCAAAATATCATCTAAATACACAATAATAAAACTCCCCATAAACTCTTTTAGTACCTCGTTCATGAGCCACATGAATGTGCTCGGTGCATTGGTTAGTCCAAAAGGAATGACTAACCACTCGTACAGGCCCTCTTTGGTCTTGAAGGTGATCTTTCATTCATCTCCCTCATGTATCCGGATATGGTGATATCCACTCTTCAGATAAATCTTTGTGAAGTACTGAGCCCCACTCAAATAGTCCATCAAGTCATCTGTAATACCCCTCCTCTTACTATTTGGATTTATTAATTTCTATGCTTTAGCTTGATACGTTGATACTATGATGATACTATTATGGTTTGATTTGGTTGGTTTGAAGTTTGATGATGTTGTTATTCCTTTAGTGGACATGATATTTTGATATGACATTATTAGTATGATTTATGATACTCTATGTGTTGATTGGATTATTGTTTATTCAAATAGTTGTTCATTAATGTTTTATATGTCGATGTGATGATTCTATGGTGATTATGTTATTTGAACTTAGTATTATTTTATAATGAAATGGTTTAATAATTAGTAATGATGCAGTAGTTAAGTATCATGTTATCGTATGATCAATTTGGTTAGAAATGTTAGTTCATCATTGATATTGTAATTGTTAGAATAGAGTAGGTGAGAGGACAGTGTAGCATCACTCATTCACGAGTGCCCTGCTACACTGCAATTCCTTTTCACAATAGGATGTTTGATTATATATATACATGTGTTACTTGACATTTATTTGGATGCAGGATTGCAGGAATAAGTCTCGATTCCACCTACTTCGGCAGGACAGGGCGAGCAATAAATTAACCCAATGGAAAAAATGTTGAAAAAGGGAGTAGGTTTGGAAGTGTCCCCATCCCAAGTCCGTCGTTTGTTGTGAGTCGTGTGTCATGACTGAAGTGTTGTCCTTGTTGTTATGCATTTTGATTGTTGAGTATTTATTTATGGTTAGTGTTCAAGTAATTAATCTTATTTGATAAGATAATTAATTAAAGTTGGTTTGTTGTTTTGATTTAATTGTGAGTTAGTAAATGGTTAAATTTAAATATATTATAAATTAAAAAAAATGATTTAATTAATTAAAAGTGCAAATAATTATAATTAAATGAATATTGTTGAAGATAATTAAATATTATCTTTTTATTAATATTAAGTTAGAAAATCATGTGAAGATAATATCTTAATTAAATAAATTATTTTAATTAAAATTGTAGATAAGTTATGCTTTTAAAAGCTGGGAAAATGACCAATAAGGGAGGAGGATTTTTGAGAAAAGAAAGCGAAAGAGCTTTATTGAATCTTTATTTTGATTTATTATTTTTATAAGGGATGATTCACACACAAAAGTTTTTGGCTCTGTTGTTTTGGATCTGGAAAAGAAAAATACAAAAAAAGAAAGATAGTTTTTGGGGTTTTGGTGTTTTTCGGGGTAAAATTATTGTGGCTTTGAAAGAAAAAGATAGATTCAGAAGAACGTTGAAGGCCGAAGATCGAGAAAAGAGCTACAGGCAAGGATTTAGGAAGAGGCTTCAGAAGGGATTCTTCTTCGAACGAAGGACTCTAGGTTTTCTTCTTTATTTATTATTATTTCTGTCGTGCTTTGAATAATATCTATTGGCTGTGTTTTGGAAAAAAAAGTTATAGAAAGAAGTTCTGTGATTTGAAGATTTATTCGTATGGAACCCTTGATTTTTCTGGTGAAAACATTAGTAAATATTTTTGATATTTCTTCAATATAATTGTGAAACTTATTGTTTTGAAAAGTAAGTCATTTAGGTTGAGGTTGGATTTATTTGTCAGATCTATATTAGTTTTATTGAAAATCTGCGGTCATATGATTTTTTGAATCTCTGAGTAATTATATATTGATATACACACTGGTATATATATATTTTAAAAAAAACTAAAAGATTAATTATATACACAGATTATTATTTTGTCTGAATCATTGAAATGGATATATTTATGAATTTTATGTATTTGTGTAAATTTGTTTATATGAATATTAGATAATATATATTTAATTGATGTTATGTTCTGTTAATGTTTCTCTGTACTTTCGTACGAAATTGGGGTTTAATATAAAAATAAATGAATAAATTTTTATATCTATGTATCATGGATTTTCATGTACAAATATTTATGAAGAAATTCGTTTGTGAAGATAAAAATTTTATAAATGAAATTATATATATATAAAATTAAATTACACGTAATATAAACTAAAATATAAATTTTATTTTATTGTTGGGTGGGGGTCGTCCGAGGCCGTACCACCCACGGCCCCCACTGTGGTGCTGCCGCCACAGTCTGTGGTACGTGGTACCACAGCCTGTGGGGGCCGCGGCCACCACAGACTGTGGTACGCATGGTAGCACAGCTTGTGGGGGCTGCGGCCACCACAGCCAGTGGGGGGGCTGCGACCTTCCTTTGCGGGGTACGCAGTACCTCCACTGCGTGGTACCTGTACATAAGGTACAATACCTTTAAAAATAAAATTCGTTTCTTATTATTTATTTTTTTTGAGTTTTAAAAATTGATTTTCATTTTATTCGAATATGATTAATTCAAATTTGCTTTGTAAAATAACGTTATAATTCAATTCGAATTTGTTTGATAATATAATTTTATATAATTAATTTTTATATATATATATATTTATGTATATGTATATGTATATATATGTAATAATTTTCTAAAATAATATTTTATAAATTTTATATTATGTCTTTGATAAAATGATTCTTTTACAAAAATATTTTATTCTTAGATATATTTTGTGATGCTTTGAACAAAAAATTAATATGATAATTTTTACCAGATATAGTGATATAGTTTAATTGAGGAAATTGGAAATAAGCTATGTGATTATCATTAAATCGAATAGTTAAAATTAAAAGATATGATGTTATAATGTAATTGTGCGAATTTGAATTTAACGATGTGTTTTGTTTTGAATCGAATAATCTCGAGTTGTTGATTTATTTGTTTGATGAAATTATTGAGTTTTGGAAATATTTTTATATGGAGTTGTTTTTAAGTAATTGTTTTCTTGAGGTTATTCATTAAGTCTATTGTGGTATTCTCTTCATTGTTTAATTGTGTCGTATGGGAAAACCCTAGGTTTATCTCACTTTCGTAAGAGTTTAAGTTATTGTTAAGGGCTGCCAGAGATGGAATGCTTTTCTATCATGTTTCTTTTATTCTCCATGTCAGGAAAATGGGGTTAAGCGTCTATATAAGTCTTCCAGAGAAGTTCTCTAGAGTGGGATGTTTTGTGTAGAGGTTCAATTTGTGAAACACCTTGGGAAATGTGAAGAGTTGTTTTATGTTGTTGTACCCGATTTCCATGAACGGGGATTTGTGCCTCCTGGGAAATAGGAGAGGGTAATGAGATTTGTACCTCCTTTGGAAGGAGTGTGTTTTCGTATTTGGTTTCCTCCAGTGTTCGGAGTGAGTTTCCTTGTTTTGTTTCCTCCTTGGATTGAAGAGGTTATGTTGTCTAGTTACCTATTGTGGTATTGTTCCTTGTGTGTTGTCGATAGGAGAGTGGCTCTTTGTGGGGGTCTGGCACACAAAGGGGCGCCAGGGTAACTCACCTAGAGTTTAACTAAGTGATAATCTAAAAGAATTAATGGGGATCTTTCACACTAATAAAGATAAAGAATGTCTCTCTCGTGAAGCAAGTGAATGATAAGGCTCGAGATGAGATGGGACGCATAGTTTTGCGTGAGGGTCCGGCGGCCGGTAGAGGCAAGCCAGGGTAACCCAGGATGGGGGTCTGGTAGCCTAGGAAGGTTGAGCCAGGGTAACTCATGGCAATTTATGCATGACACTCTTCCTATATCGACAGTTAATCAGTTATTGTGCAATGTTCATGATCTTTGTTCTCTGGAAGTATTGTAACCTCGTGTTAAGTGATATTGTGTTTGTAGTTGTTAAGTGACTTTGTGATTGTAGTTGTTAAGTGATATTGTGTCTATAGTGGTTAAGTGATTTATTGATTTCTCTTTGGTTATTGTTGGAAATAGTCTTTGATATTATGCCTTGAGTTTCATTGATGTTGTGAGTGTGACTAGTTGTAATTTGGAAAGGTGTTTTATTGTTATGTCCAGAAGTGATTAGCTGTTGTGCCTTTTGGATTTTTCGTTGTGAGTTTTCTAAGTGGTCTTTGATGTTAAGTTGTCTGTCGAGAGTTAGTATTGTGTTACTGTTAGGCGTGCTTGGTCGGGGACCCTTCCTTGTCTACTCCCAGCATGGGGGTGGTTGGGTGGAACGTGCTTCGCACCCCGTTGGGTTCCCTTTCTGTTGCAGATGTATCTTCTATTGTAAGGTTTTGGAGGATGTTGATGATCCAGTAATTCTTTGTACCAGATGTATGTTATAGATGTAATGTATTCATTGATGTATTGTCTCCCACATGTGTTGGGATGACCTTGTTGTAAATTGTATATGTGGTTATTGAGATGTATGTTCAGACAGTTGTATTTTACTATCATTTGGATGTAATGTATATTCAGGCCATGTATTTATTCAGGAATGATCATTTGTAATAGTTGTGTTAAGTTGTGTTACTTCTGTGGTAATATAAATGCTTCATATCTTTTTAGTATCCTTCGTTGTCATATGTACTTATGTTATGAATATGGTTATTGTTAATGGATACTTTAAATGGTGTTATGAGAATGTATGGATTTACGTATCTGTTTAATTATTGTTATCTTGTTATCGTTGTTATGGGTTAGTATAGTAATGTCATGTCACCCCGTGTACCCCAATGGAATTAGTCATGCAACTTAGTATATTGTTATATTAGAATACTTAAGTATGTTTATTATATTTAAAAAAAATAAAAATTGTTCCATTGTTATTAGTTCCTTTGGGGTTCGCACGGTGGGGCGTTACACATCCATCCCTGGCAGGGGAAATCTGTACTTGATTGTTATCTTGTTTATGGCCCATGAGTCTGTACACATCCTCCACTCCCCATCCTTTTTTGGTGCTAGTACTACAGGTACTGCACATGGACTCAAACTCTTTCAAATCAAACCCTTTCTCAACAACTCCTGAACTTGTCTGTTCAACTCCTCATTTTCTGCAGGAGTCATTATGTGAGCTACCTTATTTGGCAAGCTGGCTCTAGGGATCAAGTCAATCTGATGACTGATCTTCCTCATTGGTGGTAAGCCCTTAGGTATAGTATTAGAAACAATATCCTGAAACTCATTCAATAATCCAAAAAGTTCTATTGGCACATTCTCACTATCCTCCTTATCCATTCTAGGAATCAATGCATAACACATACACTCATGCTTCATACCTTCTAAAAATTTCCTTCCATCAACATAACAAACTCTAGCACTACTACATACCTTTTCTTCAGCCTCCTTCAAGGGTTTCAACTTATGGTGGACTCCATCCTTCGTCAGGGAATAAGTGTTTGCATGGCCATCATGTATAGCTCACCTGTCAAACTGCCACAACCTCCCCAACAACATGTCACATGCATCCATGGGGATAATATCACGAAGTACCTCATAATGATAGCTCCCAATATTGAACTTCACCAAGCACTGCTTATTGATCATAACTTTGTGATCTTTCTGCAACTAGGCAATTTGATACGGATGTAGATGCCTTTCCCTCTTCAACTTCAACTTCATAACCATCTCTTCTAACACCAGATTATCGGTGCTCCCACTATCAATAATGACATCACAACATTTTCCTTCACATTTTCACCTTGTGAGAAATAGATTCTTCCTTTGTTCTGTCTCCTTCTCTTCAGTCACCAAGGCTCTTCTAACCACTAGGGCTTCTCCCCTTTCAGCATCATCTAAATGCTTAGATTGAGCCTCCTCATCTACATGCGCAAACCTTCCATGACCTTCTGGCCTTCTGTCTGTCCTTCCTTGGTGCTGTGGGAATTCATAGGCTCAATTCCCTTCTTCACCACATTGGAAACAAGTTCCTATAAAACCACCTCTTCCGGTTCCTCTTCTAGATCTTCCTCATCCTCTACCTCTTTGATCACTACTGTTTTGATCATGAGGGTGGTAGAAGTTATCATTCTTTAGGCCTCAGTTGGTACCCACACCATTTTTCTTCTCATCCTCATTTCAGCTTCCAAAAGATCTTCCACTACCCCTTCTGCTTTGACCTCATCCTTTTTTCTTGTTTTCAAATATTTTGTTCAGCTTCTCTTCAACTTTCAGAGAAAACTAGTACGCATCCTCAATGGTGGCCATTCTGACCAGGCTTAGCTCCTCTTGAATGCTCGGCTGTAACCCATTAAGATAACGAACCACCTTCTCCTTGTTGGCCTCTACATGGCCTATTCTGATGATCATCTTGTGAAAATATTTTGTGTATTCTTTCACAGATTTGTTTCCTTGCTTCAACCCTTGCAATTTCTTTAGTAGATCTAACTCATTGTCCACTGGTATGAACCGCTTATTCAGTTTCTCCACCAAGTGATCCCAACTATTGATCTTTCCTTTTCCTCTTCAATTTATCTCCAATTGGACCTCTTTCCACCAAATATTTGTGTGGCCCTTCAACTTTGTTTTTGCAAACTTAACCCGATCTGGGTCCTCTACTTCTTCATACTCGAAATACTCTTCTAGCCTATTGATCCAGTCGATCAACTCTTCTGGGTTCAAACTTTCGGATTAACTGGGAACTTCTACTCTGGGTCTTTTTCTAATCTTCAAAATGGCCCTTATCAGCCACATTTGATCTTGATCGATCGCTTCTTATTCCTCTTCTACATCTGAATCTTCCACCTCTTCTTCATCCTCACTTTCTCCTCTCCTTCCCAGGTTTAACCCTCTTCTCATTTGTTCCTACAATGCATCAATTTGTCTCTGGAGGGCTCTGAAACCCTCGACCACCAATGGATCTCTTCCACCAGCATTTCTGCCACCTTTGGCACCACCACGCCTACCAAGCATCACTCTTGGAGGCATCTTGAATATCTCAAACCCACAACCACGGTCTTGGTGTGAACTACCTCACGATCGATGATCTATCCACATGCTCAAGAAAACCTCGCTTTGATACCACCTGATGAGGGTGCTAACACGAGACACAGGAAATCACACACAACCAGAGATTATTATTATTCTTAAAAATATGGAAAATCTTACATTCAGGGATCTCAAATCCTCAAGTTCTGCAATACATGCTCATACAAAATTACAGAGTTCCCCTTTTCCCAATGTTCACTCTTTTTCCCCAAAAAGCTACCAAAAATAAAAAAATCCCCCCATAAATAGATCCTTTTTAAGTTTTGGAGCCAAACAACATTTGAATTATGAGTTTTGGCAGTTTGGTTTCACAAATTACAATTTGAAATTAAAATTTTAAAACCTTATTCAAAAATTAGCACATTTTTGAAAGTGCACTAACTTCTGGGAGCCATAACTTTTGATCCGGGACTCCATTTTTTGAACCGTTGGAAAGGTCTTGGAGTCAAGAACGTGCTTACAATCCACTATGCTGATTTTGGCAAGTTTCAGGGCTATTTCAGGGCCGTTTAATGCCTCAAATCTGATATGGAAGGTTTTCAGGTGCAATTCTGGGAGACTGAAAGTACAATATCTTTCAAACCATGAATGCTCTCAACCTGATTCTTTCACCAATGTTCTTATTTTTTTCGTTCTGAATCCTCCCATATAATTTTTGTCCCCAAATACCTTCAAATTCCAATACTTGCTAAAAATAGCAGTTGACCAGAAAAAGTAGACAAGCAAAACTGAAAGTTGGGAATTACATTATGATGAAAAGGGTATCCTAAACTGCAAAAACATCCAAGAAACAACAAATAGGAAAGAAAATCTTTTTAGGTGATGCAGGATTGCCCTTACACCACTAGATGCTCCTGCGTCAGCAACTGAATGTAATCGCCCCTCAAACCTAGAGTCTTGTCCAATAAGAATCATGTGTTATGCCAAAATAATGTGAGTTGCATAAACTATGGTAAATTTTCTGCAAGTTGACTCTTTGTCCAACTGCCAACTTTCCCTTTATAGCGGTGGAATACTAATAATTCTAGTACATCATGCAATTATCATCCAAGTTGTTTGTCTAATATATGAAATTAAATATTCCCTTACTCTTTAATATTTGTGCCCTTTTAATATAGGATATAAAAATATAAGTTAGTTTCTTTTCCATTACTATTAATCAATTGGTAGTTAGTTTTGTTATTATTATTTTAAATCTAGTTACTATTTACTATTTATTTATTATTAATTTAAAGCAATATATATTTATATATTTATTCATTAGATCTTCTCAATATAAAAAAGGTACTGGAGGATAAAATAAATAAGACAAGATAGGTAATATAAAGAATAGATGAATACATTTTCTAAGATCATAAACATGTAGCATATAATCAATTGATAGATGCACAACACACCTAGAGGTATAAGCGTGATCCATGATAGAGAACATTTCTAGTGTATGATATAAGACATTACACTAAAATAGAGGTATCACTAATATATTTCCAAAATTTAATGTAACATCTTTATCATTCGACATTTCCTACTCAAAGAGATAAGTACCCTATATTAAAATCAGTGTGCTACCACACAAGGGCATTAAACCATTGATAAATATATACAAGAGGTTGCATGCTAGAGATTTATTAAAACTTGAATCCAATGTCTATTTGAATTTATTACAATCTATATGTATGTCAGAGATTCTAGAGTTTCTATTTATTTTCACATAAATTTTAAACATATCAGAAAAGTATTTGAAGAATTTTATGTTTCAATGGTATCCTATACAATGATTGTATTAAAGAATTTAGAATTAAAAATAAGAAATAAATTTGTTAACGCATATTATAATTTCATGGAGGCCTTGAATTCAAAGAGACACTATGCATGAGAGTATCTATAGAGACAATTCATTCTACAAGAATGTGGTGCAAGCTTATTCTAAGTTATGGATTTGATACACTAACTATATATATCTATATAATAGTGGAATCATAACATTTCTACATCATAACGATTGTATAAAATTAGTACATATGTTTATCATACCTTTAAGGCTTGATCACATTGCTAGAATTTTGTTGATGGCGTAACTGTCACAGTCCTTTAGATGCACTATAGGGAGTGGGATTGGTGGTCTTACATCCTCCCCCCCTTATATAGACTTCCTCCTAGAAGTCCTTAAGGAAAGAGAGTAGTGACACTTGTTTCATACTATCATGAAGTTTAAGAATAATAGATAAACATATTTTAGTACATCTTGCATCAAGGAAGAAGAGTCATATGTGATTAGTCTCAAGTCTCAAACATCTAAAGTGCACATAGGGTCATCTTCGTAGACCTTCATAGAGTACTTCCTATACAATGGCCTAGGTCTTTCTAATGCATTAACAACTACGGGGGTTGCCATTCTTTTGAATTTTCAGCTTAGACAACTTTAAAAAGATGATACTCATAAACCCACAATAGCACAAATAAGTAAAATACCTTTTTCTTCAGGAAGAACTAGGGTTAAGGCTTGCACAACTCGATCTTCAAATTGCCTCAAGAATGCTCCACAATGCTCTTTGATTTCTCTGAATGCACAAGTGATTAAAATTACCTACTAAATCACTTTATAAGACAATGATCTGCCCTAGTTCACATTAAATGCAACAGATTTCAAAAAGCTGCTAAAAACATTATTCTCAACATAGAAAACCCTAATTTGCTCCGCAAAACAACATGTTTGTGTATTTCTTTCTGGTTTCTTTTTCAAAACCTCTTCCTAGCCATACCTTACAACATATCCACATGTCAAGGTATGACACACCAAACACTCAGGGGGTCCGCACAATTTTCTGTTAAAGCTCCCCCTAAGACCATGCTAGGTCTAGTTCCCAGAGGAGTTGGCTGTACTGGATGAGGGCATAGACACATCAACTATTTCAGGTTCTTCTTTCTTCCTCCAAATCTTGTTCATTTCTTTCTTCATTTATTCTTTGTCAATTTTCTTCACCGGTTCATTCTGCTTTATTGGATCAGTCTGTTTCCCCTTGTTGCTTTTGCAAACTCTTGAAATATGTCCCGGTTTGTTGCAATTATAGCAGACAACATTTCTCTGATTAGGTCGATTTCCACTGAATTTTTTCCTGCACTGATTAGCTTTATGTCCATACTTGTTGCAAGTGTAACAATAGCCATTAAAGGATTGATTTACTTTGCCTCCATTAAATTGATTCATCATCTAGGTTCTACATTCACTAGCTTTATGCCCAAATTTATTGCAAGAAAAACATTGAATAGAGAAGGAATCAGGAAATTGATTCATTCTACTTCTGCACTTAGTTTCCCTATTACCATATTTATTACAAGAAAAACAATTTCCATTGAAATATGGACACCTTTGAGCATTAGGCTATCTTACTGGCGGTCTTCTTTCAATGTTTCTTGAATTTCTTTTCTGCTTCCCTTTATCTTGAGTCTTCTAATTATTCACTGTATTCTGCACAGCCTTGGAACTTTCACCAGTATCATTTCCCAGACCACCTTTATCTTTAGAAGGCCTCTTCCCTACAATCAATTCATCAAGCTTATCAGAGTTGGATTTGAATCTGTCTTCACAAAGCTTTGCTTTCTCTAGATCTACTTTCAAATTCACCACTTCTTGCTAAATCTTAGTGCATTCATTAGACTTGCTTTAGATCATTTTATTCATACACTCTTCAATTATTTTCTTTTCCTCTACTTGTACCTTCAATTTGGTAATTTCTTCATTTTCTTGCTTCAACTGCTCAGTTACTTCCCTATGTCTTTCTTTGAACTTCTTCAATTTCTCTTTCAGCTTCCGGACACATTCATTCGCCTCGTCTAGATTTTCTTTCAACTCTCTATTTTCGTTTTCAACTTTTTCAAGATCTTCAAGCACAATCTGGAGTTCTTCGTTATCATTCATTTGTTCCATCTTTAGGATCTTCCCCAAGCTATTAGGCTTCTTTGGAGGAACCGAGCTCTGATACCAATTGTTAAACATCCAAGATACTAAGAGGGGGGTGAATCAATATCTTCTTTAATTTACTAAGCAAATACCATCCAAATATTCCAATGCATAAAACAACAAGGAAAATCAACAACATCAATAGAGCATGAAATCATTCAACACATGAACACAAGGATTTTTACATGGAAAACCTAGAATGGGAAAAACCATGGTGAGTGTTAGCTCACAATATTGTATAACTAGTTATAGAATATTACAAAAGATGGTGGCTCACTGCCAGGACTCACTTTCCAGAAACAAAAGGCTCACTGCCTACAAAATTACAATGAAAAAATGGCTTATAGCTACATAATGAACTGAATGATTACACCTAACAAGTGTTGATTTAGTTCCAGTGATGTTCAATAGACTGACTTGATGCAATTCATCATCTATGCACTATTCACTTTTGCAATCTTACTCTATCTCTATTTTTTATATTTCAATCATCAAAACTATCCAACATATATATTTGATCCATTCACAAGCATTACTTATGTCAGCTTTAGGCTTTCACAAATCTTTCCAAACAAAAATGTGTAGCACGCTACATCATGTCGGCATAGACCTAAGATAGGTCACACATATATCTGCACAAAAAAAATTAATTCACCATAACTCCAACAATCCATGAAGTCGGCCAGATATAGACTTAATGACAAAAAGCAATGATAGAGCAATGCCAATTCACCATACAAGCATTTGAGCATGAGAGATTCTGAACACATAACCTTCTGACATCCAAAAGTGTTTGCCAAAAACCAGAAACACTGAAAATCAACTATTAAGAACTGTAGACCAAAATACCAGAGGATGATAAGTGCATACCAGATCAGATACTGGTTCAGAATACCGGATCAAGCTAAAATTTGATCTTGCAATTGCAACCCATATATCATGGTGACATCAATGACAACAAAAGCTATTTAAAAAGATGTTCATTTTTCCAACAGAAACTTCCATCAATTGAATAGTGGAGCTTGCTACAAAATCTAATAGAATGATTTGATAATATGAGTTTCCAACTTAGCTTTGTATAGCTCATTGATTTTGAGCAAGATTTTGCATTGCCTCTATGTAATCTTTCATTTGAAAAATTGAAAATCAATAAAAAATTCAAATTTAGTAATTTGTTCAATTATATGTATTATTTATTTTCTCAATTGAAGAAGAATTTTGGTTTCTACTACTAGATACACATTAAATGATCACTAATGTCCATTGTTGTATATGCTACTATTGTTAAAATGTGATGCAAGAGCATCCAGTGGTGTAAGGGCAATCTTGCATCACCCAAAAATAGTTAAATTTCAAGTTTCTCGGTTTTTAGATGTTTTTATATTTTTGGATACCCTTTTCATCATAATGAAATTCCCAATTTATGGTTTTTATTTTCGGTTCCTGGGTTGAAAGATATTGCAGTTTTAGTTTCCCAAATTTGCACCTAAAAATATTCTGAGTTAGATTTGAGGCACTTAGAGCTCTGGGATCAGCCCTAAAACTTGCTAAAATCAGCAAAGCCAATTTTGAGTACATTATTGACTTCGAGACCTTTCCAATGGTTCAAACGGTTTGTGAATCGGAGTCCCGGATCAAAAGTTATGGCCCCGGGAAGTTGGCGCACTTTCTAGAAGATACAATTGCAAATGCTCTTTTGAAATTTGAACTTCATGTTGTAAATTTTCGGCACCAAACCACCTAAACTCAAAATTGAATGTTGTTTTGGCTCCAAACTAATGAGGATCTCTATTTATGGGCGAGTTTCTAATTTTTGGGGAACTTTTTGGGGACAAGCTCGCATATTGCGAAAGGGTTATTCTGTAGCTTTCTGTAACTTGCATGTGTTGTAGAACTTGGGGATTTGAGATCCTCTGCATGTAAGAAGCTCCATTTTCTGAATAATAAAATTATTCTCTTGTTTGTAGGCGGTTATTTAAGTCTCGAGTTTGCACCCTC
>VDFB02047230.1:320600177-320634575 GCA_007258455.2 Sequoia sempervirens | reverse complement strand
TCATGATTTTTTTGTTGTCTAGTGTGTGGGAGAATTTGAAATTCCTCAATTGTATTGAATTAGGGTTTAAGGGTCTACAAGCTAGGGCTTTCTAAACCCCTCATGCTAAAACACTAGTATCCTTATGTTTTGTCGTTGACTGGTGCATGGGCACCAAAGTAATTTTTTGTAAATAAGGTCTTTTGATAGGTCTAGGGTGATTTGGAGTCTTTTGTTTTTCAAATAAGGTCATAATAGACCATTTAATAATGTTTTGATTCATTTGGTCGGTTTGGGGGTTCATTTTACAAATATTGCAAATTTTGTCAAATGTTGTCATGTAAAGGTGCAAAAAAGCAAAATTTGTGGTAGCCCAATAGTCAAGGAAGTTTAAATGACAGTTGGAATTAGTTTTTTGGTGATTTTTGGGTGTGTGTAGTTTATATATGCTTTGTAAAATTTGAACAAAACTCTCTGGAGGAGATTTGAATGGGAAAAGAATAAAGAAGCTCTATTTTTCTTTGAGAATTATGTGTTTTTACTGTAATTTTGCTACTCTAGGCTGTGGTACGATTATGTTCAGAGGGATATTTCTTCATAGGCTTTTTATTTTTTTGAAGGAATGTGTTAGCTCCATTTTGGAGGTGGTTTGATTGAGTTTCATTGAATTTGAAGACTTTGACAAGCATTATTGTCCATGGGTCTGTAACTCAAAAACTAGGGTTTGAGGGTATTCAAAATGCATTGAAGACCCATTCCACTAGTAGATGTGTTTGAAACTTAGTGGAATGGAGGAATTAGGGTAGGTTTAGGTGTTAGAATAGGATTGAGGAGCAGGGAAGGTGTTTTGGTGGGTTTTGATTGCTGCCCTAGATAGGATTTCATGAATTTTGGCTTGAATCAGATGGCTACAAGTTGAAATTTCCATAAAAGGAATGGTTAAGGGTTGGGTAATGGTTTATGGAGTTTGTGCAGACCTATTGTGAAGGGTCTGAGGTGTTGTTATGGAGAAAAGAGACTGGGAGTGTGTATTTTCAATAAACCCTCTTGGAAATGGCTTAAATTGAGGGTTTTATGGTTTGTTGTCTTTGAGGGCGCTTCTCTTAATGAAAGTTGTGGATTTAGACTGTTTGTAGCCTGGTTGAGGTCTATTAATTGAGTTTTTGGGTTAAAGGAGTGTTTATCTTGGTGATGCTTTGTAAAAGTGGCCTAATTGGCCGAAGAGGGTAGTGTAGCACTATTATTTTAGAGGTGATGGTCCAAAGTGACCTTGTGTGATTTTGAAATATGTTTTGTAAGAAGATAATGGGTGTCTAAAAAGGTAAATATTTTATGGGTTTGAAAATTATTCTACAAGATATGTTTAAGAAACTAGGTCTACACACCTACAAGGGAAATTGGGAGTGTGTGAGAAATCACCCTAGTTGGGGTTTTGATGATTGAAGGATTGTTCTAAACAATTGTAATTGTGATTGTAATCAGTTTTCCTCCCTACTCTACATCATTGACATGCTGCACATTTTCACCAAGTCTTTAAGTTACAACTTGAGGGTATTGGTGTCGTGTGTGTTTGTGTCCCCCTCTTACTAGGAAGTGCCCCTTTTAAATTTATTAAATGCAAATATTTACCTTCCTAAAGTATTATGTTCCCCGAGAAATTTGGACATGTGTCAATGTTTCACATTGTCTCTATGGTTTGTGAAGGCTTTGGTTTTGTCGTTTTCCATCCTCGCAAAGCCCCAAAAACATGATGCGTGTCCAAAATTTTCAACAGGCTAATGTTTTTATCTAATGTTTTAATTACGCTCTATTGAGTCCTATTGTCTCATCCATGGCTAGTCCCCCTTCTTCCTAGTCACTTTAAGTTGTTGAATTAAGCACGTGCATTTAGTGGAGCTCTGACATTCTGACACATACTTCCTCATGAAACAACGAAATCTTGACACATATTATACCTCTTGTTTGAGATTTTGGTTGTTAGAAAGGTCTTAACTAGACATGGTGCCAAGTAACTCTTGGAGATTTTGTAATTTTTCTATTTGATAGCACATATAGGAAATGTTGTAATTTTTCTCTGTAATAACAACAAATGACTCAAATACTCAATGTATTTCTTTAATTTTGAATATCAACTTATATTGCTCTCCAGTATTGTATTCACTATCTTTTGAATCAAAATAATCAAGGGTTATTTATAAGTTCTCATATCATATCATGTGTTATGGATATTCAAAATAATCAAGTTTAGAATACAATACTCAAATAACTACAAAATGCTTAGCTTGTTCTCTAAGCTTAGTTTCATTTATAATTCCTCCTATTTTATATCCATTGTATTCTAAACTTTTCACAAACTATCTAGCCAAGGTATCTTCTTTTTTATGAAAATAGTTTGGGTTCCCTCGGTAGCTTTGAATCCAAAATTGAGGATACACAATAGACATGGCTTCAAGTATTTCTTCTTGAGGATATCAATCATAAATATTTGTGGAAATATATTTTGTAATAGATTTTAAATTACCACTTACAGATTTTGCAATTTCATTAAAAGCTTCCTTTGTAATAGGTACTTCTTTGGTAGAGTGCTTGAACATCATACATAGTGCATTGGTGTCTCAAATCCACATACAAAGACACATACTTTCCCACTTGCATTAAGCTGTAAATAATTTTTAGGATTATTCAAATTTGTAATTAACTGCTAGCTTACAAAATCTTGACTTTGAAATGGATAATCTGGTAGATCTAGATATAGATTATCGAGGGTCATGCATGTCATTCTATGTATTTTAGTATATTTAGAGATATACATAGTTCTATCTTGGGCTTTCTTCAAAAGATTATTCATTTCATCCAGCAAGGGGAGAATACTAGCTAAAGTGAAGAGTGTCTCTATATCACTTAACCTATATAATAGGTCAGGAGTTTTGACTATTGTGTTGCGATGTTTGTACATTACTTCAATCAACAAATGATATTATGAAAAAAATCGTTGCGTTGGTCCATGCAAGGAGATCCATCTAGTATTAACATCCTTACGAATCTTGTTTCCTCCTATTATTCCCTCAGCAAAATTTTGAAATTTCACAAAATGTTTGGGACTTCAACAGAAGTATGCGTAGAGCTCGTAGACTAGATTTTCAACTTTTGATACTGTAGGAAACTTTCCTACAATTCTAAATGCTGAATTCATTCTATGGGGCATGCAATGAAGTCCAATCGTGTATGGTGAAAAAGTAGTTTGAAACTTTACACAAAGACTGCTCTTGTGATCTTGCATTACTGTAGATCCATCAACTCCCACACACACCAAATTTTTGGTAATTGTCAAGTCATCCATACCTCCAATTTCATTTAAATATTTCTTAACTAGTTCAAATAGATTTTGTGATGTCGAATTGTCCTTCATTTTATGAACACAAAGAAGATAAGGTTGGAAGACATGTTGGTGTATAGTATACACATGCGTACATACCCAAGAAGTATTATCTACAATATTAACTTCATCTTTAAAGATAATGTAATGAAGTTTGTCTCTTTTATTTTCTCCTGTAAATCTTTATTTTCCATCATAGCAAGATCAATTTCCCATTCCCATCCAACATTTATTGACCAATGTGCATTAGGAAAGTTAGGAACACCTAAAAAAGATAATAAATTAAAATATTTTGGGTTGTCTATCATAGGATTCCCTTTGGAAAAAATATGAAAAAAAACACTCATCTAAACAGTTTTTGCCAGTTGTGCTCCTACCATTACCTTTCCAAATTGAGCTTCAATTGTACCTCCACATGTAGCAAGCTTTTCCATTCTTTGTATATGATCATCATATTCTAGGGCATACTTAACATGAAGACATTCTTCCTTCGATTTCCATCTTACTGCTAATTTTTCCTTTCTGTCTATGATTTATTTTTCATAAACTTTATCGATATGTTGTTCTATTGTGTCAATCTTTAGCTGCAACTTCTTATCTCTTTTAAATTTCCAGCTACAAATATTACACTTTCATTCTTTTGGAGGTTCATCTTTATTTTAATTCTTCATTGGATCAATGAATGGGTACTTTGACACCCAATCAATTTGAAAATTCTTTGTCATATCCCACTTGTGCCCTATTTTTTATTTATCTTTTCTTTTCTTGCTAACAACATCATGATCTACGACACCATCATTTTCATCCAAGTCAATTATCTCATTCTGGATAACTAGGGTATCCCTTGGAACATCTTCTACGACATTTCCATCCTCATCTAACTCAATTAACTCAATCCCATCTTCCAATGAGGTATTGTGAATGCCTTCTTCATTAATAATTGGTGCAAGAGTTGATGATGTATCTCCATATTGATTTGATGGATCAGAAACATTGCCAATTCCAAAGTAAGACTTTATGGTAGCTCTACGTTTTGGGCATTTTGATGGCTCCCAACCCCTTCACCACCCTAAGGAGTTTACCCTTGTTGCACTTGCTACTTGACATCTTGATCTCTCACTTTGAATAAAAGATGAAAAAAATGTCTTCTTGTTTAAAGACATAGAGTATAGATCCCATTCCCTACTCAATATCATCTTTAAGATTGAAGCAAGAATGGAGAGATAAAAAATATTATAACACTATGAAGATATTATCACTTACCTTTAGGTTCTCATTGAATTGCTATTCATTAATGCAAGAATGCCTATAGTTGTAAGTTTGGAACTTGCCTATGATCAAGGTTCCAAGTCCAACTTCTGAATTGAGAGTCAGAAGTTCAAAACTGAACAAATGTGTAAGAATAAATCAAAGTTTCGATTGCATTTATATCAATCCATATTTGGTGAATTTTGCGAAATTTTAAAATGGTATAGTAAAAATTTGGTGAATCCTACATGATTATACAACGATACATTTAAATGTTGGGAAAATAAAGCCTCGAGAGAACACATACGCTGTAATTTTCAAGGAAATTATGGCCCTATGATTAGCATGGAAGTGTCATAGTAATTGGAAAAATGTGTCCTCAAACATAATTATTTTTCAATGTTATTGGCAAAATGGGTCCTCATAAGTAATTATTTGTAAATTTTAATTGGCGAAATGGGTCCTCACGTGCAACGAACATTTAATGATGTTGGTGAAATGTGTCCTGATACACAATGTTGTTTTAATATTATTGGTGAATATGTAGGTGATTTAATACATGCTTCTGTGATTCCAAGCGAAAATATTAATCTGTCTATTTGAAACATTAGTTTGTTATGGAAAAAATATTAATTACATATGCCTCATAAAATAAATCAAAGGTGAATGGAAATGCATTGGACCAATAATTTGTAACATCTAAGAGATTTGGTCACCTCGTTGGTTGCAATTTATTCACCAATTTTGACTTGGCTGATATGTACTATTCGCTAATTGGTGAAGATTCGCCACCAAAAGAATCCCTGACTAGTATGAACCTGTCAATATGAAACCAAGTATACATATGAAATCAATGTTCATCATTCAGAGGTAGTTTGGGTCTTGTTTATGTTTCAAAGTGAAATACTCAATAATCCAAGTGCAAAGTGCATGCTTCAAAACTATCTAACCAGAATGAAGCATATAGTGTGTTAGATGTTTGTTGATACTCTTGGGTGACCAAAACATAAACATAGATAATAAATATGGTTATTTTTAAAATTTAGTAATCTCAAGAAAATAAAATCATAATTCATTAAATTCATTAAGTTGGAAATGGATTTTGTGATGCTTGGGTTCTTAAAGGTTTCTAGAATCCATGAATTCATCTCCCAAGCATAAATTGGAGTCCAAGATAATTTGTACAATAATCAGGTTTAAATTGTTAGGAAAATAGTTGTTGCCATTGTAGGAAATCTAATATAATTGCTAGTAAGAATTCCAAAGCTAATTTATGTTTTCATGTCTAAACTTGTAGAGATTGAAAATGAATTCTTTTGTTAATGATTTAATTTTTCTAATAGTATACTAATAGTTTCAAATCATTTGATCTTTCATTATAGTAAATCTTAGTTTGTCATTAATATCATAATTTATAATACTATCTTGCAAAAGTCATATTTAAGCCCAATTTATTTTCCAAATATATGAATAAGCAACTTCTAACCAAAAGTATATGAAATTAAAAGTGTACTAATGTTAGCAAAAATATGTTGTCATGAAAATTTAATCTTGCATTGGAGAAGCCAAAGGAAAAAGTGAGAAATTTCTAAAGCAATTAAACTCTTAAGACTTTGTTGAAAAGAATCAAAGTAGTCAACACCTATGTTTGAATATTATATAGAGCCAATGAAATGAAGAGGTGTTAGGAAACATCCTTGAGGTTATTATGCTATATAAATTAGAGGAATTTTAAGTCCAAGAAAAATTGACAGCTTGTAACATTTGATACAACATAAGAGGTTGCTCATATGGTTGCTACATCCGTGAGAAGCATTAGTAGAATTTGGTGATGGGTTATGGGAAAAAAATTCAAATTGATTAATTGATTACTTTTTAAATTGTTGAAAGATATTAATTTTCCAAAAAGGAAAATCCCACACCCAAGCTTGGAGTGCACATTTAATATGCTCTATAACACCAATTTGATAATTGGAATTTGCATTTTGTTGCAAGATTGGAATACATGGCATTGGAGAAGAGGGGAGAGAGTGGGTTGGAAAGCGGGAAGGAAATTTTGAATTGCACATCGAATGCACATTCCAAGTTGAGGAAACCCATGCCTAAGAAGGAGTAATGAGCATTCTGGAAGTTTGACTGGCATTGGAGGAGAGAGAGATTGTCAGAAGTCGTGATTGTGAGATCCAGTCTCACAAAAACATGCATAACTTTCTCATACAGAAACAAAATCAATTGAAAAATTAAAAATGTTCCAGAAAGTTGAGAAGGAGCATGAAACCTAGAAACCATTCGAGAAAATTCATGGTAATGAAACATCAGTGATAGGAAAAATGTGACGGGTTTTTTTGTGGCAATATGAAAAGAAGCTTTGGATAGAAAAATGGATGCATAGAAGGTTAAAATAGAGATTGTTTTGGAGATGAGAGGATTTGATGTCAATTAAAGTGTGTTGTTGCTTATTTTTTCTGATCATAGAGAGAAATGATCTTCTTTTTTTTTTTTTCTATAGGTGTTTTTCAGAGAATAACAAGTTTATTTTTATTTTCCTATAGGTTGGTGTTGTTGGGTTGACCTAGTTTGGAGAATGTGGAAGATTTGTAATACATTATGGTTACAATTATTCTATAAATGAATAAATTTCAGATTTATTATCTTATGTGTTCTCCATTTAATGGTTTTCAAAAATATAAAGTTGATTTTTGGTGCAACAATTAACAATCCTATGGATTCTCAATTTTTGACTGCATCAAATGGTATCAAAGCAGTTGATCTTTTTGGGGTGTGAGATGTGTTGAGTATGAGTTTGTTACAAGATATTTTTTTTGGTGAAAAGTGAAGCGGTGAAGCTACAAGAGAAAGAGTTGTAAAAAAATTGTTCGTTGTAGGCATGGAAGAAGGTCTGTGACTACTATCCTCCAACATAGATAAATCTAGGTAGAAGGTGTAGAGTTCCTCCACTAAGACAGAGTGGGTAGAGGAAGCATCTTCCAAAGTATTTGTTTGGTAGAGGGTAGTGTGTTGTGAGAAATTATGTTTGTAGAGTGTGATGTATTGTAGCAATGAGAGAGATGGGTATACGCATGAGGAAGAAGCCTTTGATATGGGAAGGATGGAGCAAGTATCAAAAGAGGAGAATCATCTGGATGATCGTGGATATAAATGAAAGGTTGGATAGATTGGAGTTACTATAGCAAGGAGAGATACTCAAGAATCATGAAGAGTTGAAAGGTGCAACAAAAGGTAAAAGAGAAGAAACTGGAACAACAAAAAGAAATGAGGTACAATTCGATAATTTTGATTTTGATTTGTTTGTGAGTAAAGAAAGTGATATAGATGGAGGTGTGAAAGTGGGGCTCTCTGATGGTCTCATCTTTGATGAGGAAATTGGTGAAGAAGATCTCCTATTGAGAGAGGAGATAAGAGGAATAGAAATATTATTAAGTGGAGAAGTAACTTCTATTTTTTCATAATTGTATGAAGAGGAAATTGATGGGGATTTGTTTGTTGCTGAGATGGATATGAAGTTGCAAATAGATAGGAAGAAAATAAATGAGGATGTAGATTTATATGCAACATGTTTGTGTGAAGAAGTTGTTGAAGATGTTACAATGGTTGAACACATGAAGATGATGGTGGGAGTAGATGGGGTAGATGAAAAACTCATAGAAAAGGATATGATAAGGTGGCAACTAAAGATAACACAGGAAAAAATGCAACAAAGAAAGAGGAGGTAATTTTTTTACATTTTGTGATTTCCATGAAGTTGTAGGGGAAGATTTGTATGTGTATGATGTAGGTGGATATGTGTGATGAAGGAATTTGGTGGAGGTGGTCGAATTTTGGTGGGTTGGATCCCACAAAGGAGGTTAGAAAAGAAGAGAAACATTGGAAGAGGAGGGTGGTTTTTGGTGGATACAAATCCATGGGAGAAAATAAGAATGGTGACCAGAGATGTTGGAAGAAGAGGAAGAATTTTTTTTTGGAAAAATAAAGAAGAATGGTGGATCCAAAATAAACACATGGTTTTCAAATGTTCAAGAACTTCATTCATGAAACATTTCTAATACTTAGGTTGTTTGATGCAGGAGCATTCAGGTGCATGGGAAATCCTGCACAACCAAAAATATTTTAAATTTTAATGCTCATGTTTTGTTTTGATTTTTTTGTTGTATGCACAAATTATTGAAATCCTCAACTCCTCCAACATAGTAGAATTTGGTGACAGGTTGTGGGAAAAAAATTCAAATTGATTAATTGATTAGTTTTTAATTTTTTTTAAACAAGTTGAAAGATATTAATTTTCCAAAAAGGAAAATCCCACACCCAAGCTTGGAGTGGACATTTAATATGCTTTGTAACACCACTTTGAAAATTGGAATTTGCATTTTGTTGCAAGATTAGAATACATGGCATTGGAGAAGAGAGGAGAGAGTGGATTGGAAAGCAGGAAGGAAATTTTGAATTGCACATTGAATGCACATTCCAAGAAGAGGAAACCCATGCCCAAGAAGGAGTAATGATCATTCTAGAAGTTTGACTTGCATTGGAGGAGAGAGAGATTGTTAGAAGTTGTGACTGTGAGAACCAGTCTCACAAAAACATGCATAACTTTCTCATACAGAAACAAAATTGAAAAATTAAAAATGTTCCAGAAATCTGAGAAGACGAAGCATGAAACCCATAAACCATTCGAGAAAATTCATGGTAATGAAATATTAGTGATTGGGAAAATGTGACGGGTTTTTTTGTGGCAATATGAAAAGAAGCTTTGGATAGAAAAATGGATGCATAGAAGGTGTGAAAATTGAGATTGTTTTGGAGATGAGAGGATTTTATGTCAATTGAAGTGTGTTGTTGCTTCTTTTTGCTGATCATAGAGAGATTTTAATGTAAATGTTTTCATAAAACCTTCCTTGTATATACCATTTTTTCACTATTTATTGTGATTTCAATTTATCTTTATTGTTGATTTACTATAAAATTTATTATTGGATTGGTTTAGTTTGATATTTAGTCTTATTTTCCTAATTTAATTGTGTTTCTAGGTTTTACTTTAGTGCCTAGGAGCTCTTGTTTGTTGCTTGAAAGAAGCAAGTTTTTTGTAACTAAGTCTAATACTAATTTTTTGATAAATATTTTCAAGTTTTCATGATAAAATCAAGCTTTAAGTTTAGGTTTTATGATGGATAATAAACATATATTTTAAATTTATTCACAAATTGACTGTATTTGATGATGTTTCTGACATATGATAATATTTTCTAGGATTTTACATGTAATTACATGATAATGATGGTTGGGTTGTTTATAATAATTAGTATAATCAAAGATGATATAAAATAAATAAATTACTACCACCATGGCCCCCAAAAAATAAGTGGACTTGATTACCGAATATTAATTTAGAGAGAGAGTATGAAAAGAAAAAAAAAAGGAATTAATGAAACTCAATGTCTAGGTGATTCAAGTAATCTCTATTGGAGATATAAACATCTTGTTGGTATTATAGCTATGCCTAGAGTGTGAATAGTGATATCTCCATTAAGGTTATAGATATATGGATAGCAAAAGAAAAATATCTAGATAATTTTTTTTGCATATCTACTTAAATATATCTATATTCCAATAGATCATTGTTCATTGGAAAATAAATTTAAATGATATCTTGTTACCAAAAATTTTCTAATTGGTTTTTGGTGAATTTTAGAATGGGGAAAATTCATGACCACAAAATTGATTTAAACTAAATGGATTTTTTGACACAAGTCTTTGGACTATGATTACATTGAATCATTATTTTATATGTGTTGTTTTGATTATAAATTATAAGCTTGTGATTTATTGTTCTTTATTCTAAAATAATCCAAAATTATTTCTAGGTAGAGCCACCATTTGTTGTTTCTAGAACAAAATGTCCTATTTCCTTAGAAGTAAATAGGGGTTCCCTTTCACTAGTATAATTTGGAAAATAAATGACTACGTGACTAAAACTTGTATTCATGTGACTAAAACTTTTAGTCATGTGACTAAAAATGACTAAATTCTACTAATTTTTTGTAATTCACAAGTATAAATGACTAAATAAATGACTATTACTCCTCTATTATTTTTTCTTTCGAATTTTATCATAATTACAATACATAACCCACCCGCTTTTGCACAATAAAAATTATTAAAATTATTATAATATTATATTATTATATAATATTAAATATATTAAAGTGGATAATTAAAAAAATATTTCAAATTGAGGGAGTGGGTGATATTATAATATAATATAATAATAATAATATATTATATTATAATAGAATATAATATAATATGATATTATATAATATAATAGATATAATATATATTATAATATATATATTATATAATATTATATTATTATTATATAATATAATATTTATATTATACAATATTATATTATTATATATTATTAATATTATAATATTATATTTGTAATTTTTTTTAGCAAAAGTGGCAAGCCACTATAAATATATTAATATTAAAATATAAGTTATACAAAATCCCTGGTTCAGGCGAGCATATTGGCGGGAAAGAACCAAGAAGAAAACCCCCAGTTATAGCTCGAGTAAGACTATTGACTAACATTTTACAATTCAACTATTTTACCATGACAACCAAAATATGGCTATTACATTGCTAAAACTTTCACTCAAACGAGGCCAAAATACTGAAGCAACACCCTTTGACTATCAAAACCCTTTAAAATCCTTTACATTATGACCCCCATTACATACCCCATTACATGGACAAAACCCTTTACAATTCTGGAAAAAATGACCCATCTACAAGCTTGACAATTTCAATCCATTACAAAGCATTACAAAATTATAACTGCTAAACAACCATACAAATGAAGACAGGATTAAAATGAAGAAGACTTGTTTCCTGCTCTTCGAGGGCCATTTACCAAACTTTCTTCATCCACCACTTGCTTTTGTTTAAGATCATAATCATATGATGGAATTGTTTTTTTTATATCAAGGACATAATGATAGCAAAATTTTTCTTTCGCAGCTTGTGGAAAAGCTGATAATTGCAGATCATGAATACAAGTGTGGTTCCTTAAGAAGGATATTGCATGATACTTTCTCTTAAATTTATCTATCTCTTCCATGGAGATTGCAGATCTGTACTTATTAAGAGCTTGATACAAATGAGCAGAAGTATCATGCATTGTCGATAACAACATGCCTTGAAAAATCTCTGCATACCTCTTTTTGTAATGGATAAGATGCCTTGGGAATAGACCTCCCACCAAGCCATCACCCTTGGTGAAAACATATTGATGAACACTGTGGAGTAAAGCTTCATCTTCCAAATATAGACTAATAACAAACTTATTAGCTATATTCTTTAAAACATTGAAATTTTGAACCAGATCCAGAATGTTTGATAAGAAAATGGACAATAAATCAGATGGAAAAATGATCCTTTGCAATTCTGTATGCAATACATCTTCACCTATAATGACTTTGATGCAATTTAACATAGACTTACATTTTACTTTGAATATTATATTATATATTATAATGTATAATATTATATTATATATTATAATGTATAATATTATATTATATATTATAATGTATAATATTATATTATATATTATAATGTATAATATTATATTTTTATATTATAATAATATTATATTATATTACAATACAATACAATACAATATATTGTAATATAAGATGATATTATATAATATATATTATATATATTATAATATATAATATTATATAATAATATAATATAATATTATTATATAATATTATATTTATATTATAATGTATTTAATATTATATAATATTATCTTATTAGATAATATAAATATAATATTATAATATAATATAATATTTATATTATATAATATTATAATTGTTAGTTACCCAAATTTGAACCCCTCTACAAAGTTGTGAAAGAACTACCCAAATTTGGACTAACATGGGACTGCTTTCAGGTTGTGGGTATCCTATTGTGAAAGCAGACCTCCAGATTATGGGTTGGCTCCCCTTATGATGGTGTCACCTAATCTATTTCTTGTTAGGGAAAGGGGGAGAAGGAAACATGAAAAGAAAACTAAACCCCTATGGTGATGCACATAATGATATTTCTCAAACTTATTATAGTTGTTTTAACACACAATCTCATCAAAAGCCCAACTTAACTTAACACAACTTAGACATTTTAACATATCAATGCATGAGCATTTTGTAAGGAGGTTTGGTTCGCTTAACATTTCTGAAGGAAAGGAAATATTTTACAACTAAAAGACTATTTGAACCACCACACAACTTACAACCTGCATCAATATATATTTATCCTACCTAAAGGTGCTAAAGTGAGAAAAACATGGAGTTACCAAACTCACAAGATCATTCATCAATCACCACACTACACACAATGGGATAGCTTCAAAGAAGTTAAACACTGAATTTCATTAATAAAAAGGTGTTACATACTGCAATACATGTCTGATATTGAGTCACAATGTTATCCTCTGCCTGAAAAAAGCTCCAAAGTAAGCTACAATGTCCCACATAAGGAAAGAAAAAACTAACTCCAATAACAAAGATTGAAGTTACTTAAGCAAAAAATCAACCAATCCTCTCACACCAGTCTATCTAGAAGGTTTTGGTCAGATGTAGCAGAAAAGACCAAAAACAACCTTCTAGAAACACTCCAAATTGTCCTCCACATGAATCAAAGTCAAGGCAAGTCAATAATCACACTAAAAATGAGACAAAAATGCCTCCAAACTACCCATTTTCCTCCAAAATCAGTCAAAACAACCTCCCACACATCCCTCATGTCTACCAGTCATCATTGGTCCTCACACATGTATTCAACCCATTTGAACCACACCTTTAGTGCCTTTGAAAAATACACGACTCTAATTCACATTCAAAACAATAATAATCTGATTAAGTGATTTATAATACACCACTTAAACAAATTATTTTACATTTCAAAATAGAATGCAAAAAGAGGCCCCACCACCTCTTCAGATTACATCAATATTTGCAAAAAAAATGACATAAAATAAAAGTGATTTACAAATCACTTAAGCATGCCTTACCATTGATAAAGATGCAAAACAAAAGATATATTTGAAATGCTTGTAAAAGCATTCAATCAAAATTTAAAATGCCTCCAAGGCATTTAATGAAATTCTAGTCACCTCCACTTCTGCATTTCAAGGCCAAAAAGACATGACTATGACTTAGTGAACAACCCTCCTTTCAAAGATAAATAAGAGGCCCATAATTCAGCCTAGGTGAGCATAAAAGGATTCCAACATCCTTGGAAGGCATGTTTTGAAGGCATATCATGTTTCAAACTTTGGAGGACTTAGCATATTTTAGAAACAAGGCATATGGTTCTCAAATGAAATAGAAGGCAAAAAATTCCTAAGTCATAAACCTTACTTCAAAGACCACATAACACATTAAAATGTGTTGCAATTTTTAAAAACAAGGCAAAAAAATTCCATCGACCTCCACCATAGGGTTTCCAACCCTAAACAAAAGACATGGGAAAAATGAAAAATCCATCATTTGTGCTTCAAAGGTTCTGGAGGTCGACATTCTACCGCCATGAGGGTTTCTTGAGTGCATAGAAAATGGTGTTTTGGACTAGTTTCTTAGCATATTTCTTGTGGTTTCTACAAAAAACAATAGGTAAAGTATTTTTTAAATTAAAAACTGTATTTTTCATCCTTTTGAAGGCCATTTATGAACTAAATAGCCACAACCATGTAATATTTTCTGATCATTTTGTTGTTTCTTTATCTTTTGTGATGATTCATTCTTCCTTTTGCTGCCATTGGTGACTTTTGAAGCTCGAATGGAAGCTTGATTATGTGACAAAAGCTTGTGTAAATAAAGAGAATGAGCAAAACAACTTAGGTAAGCTTTTACCAGATCCATTCCTTTCTAATTTTTCAGCAAAAAAAGCTCATTTCGAGCCTCCATACTGAAGAATAAAGCAAAAAATGTCTATTTTCCTCTATATTTGAAGTTGGATTTAAAAAACCCAGTGTATTTCGTTGTTTTGTGAAGAAACCTACTCTTTTTGGCCGCAGACATGAAGAATGAAATATGGTTTCTTCATAATGTTGCTTTTCTTCAAAAAGCTCCATGATATCTTTTCAATATTCTTGTAATTCCACTTTTCAACTCAAACCCCAAGTGGGTTTTTTGATGTGTGAATAAAAAAATAGATTTTTTAGCTGCAGCCATGAATGTATGCACTGGTTTTTGACAATGGCATTTTCTTTACTCACTTTTGAAAGACAATAAATCCATGCCATTCCTTTTTGTATTCTATGTTTGCAATTTTAAAAAAACAAACCAGATGGGTTTTTCCTGCTTTGAGAAGAAAAAATGATTTCCTGGCCGCAGCCATGAAAGAATGTATTAGGGTTTTTACATGCTTTTCTATAGAAATTTCTCCATTAAATCTATTCAATACCTCTACATTTGCATTTTTAGCTCAAACCCATATGAGTTTTTCCATGTGTTAAATAAAACCCCTCCTTACCTTTGTATTTTACATTTCATAACAAACCCCATAAGTGGGTTTCTTATATTTCCTCGGAAATATATCATTTTGCACATTATAGGGAAAATACTTCCCAATTTTCTATATTCTGTATTTGAAATAAAACCCCATGTGGGTTCTTTGATTTTGTGAAGAAATCCTCCCTTTTAGGCCACGACTGTGAGGAGATAGTTGGCTTTTGAATATTTTGCTGCACTTTTCTCGAAACAAAAAACTCAATATTATTCTCCTTTAATGTCTCTGTAATTGCACTTTTAACTCAAACCCCAATGGGTTTTGTCATGTGTGAATAAAAACCATATTTTTTACCCCTGTATTTGTAATTTTGACACAAAACATAAGTGGGTTTCTTAACTTCATGAAGAAAATGATTTCTTCCAACCATGGCATTCAAAACACAGATATCACTTCAGATTCTTTGGAATTCACTGTATTTTAAATAAAACCCCTTGAAGAAAGTAATTTGCTATAGGATTTAATGCCATTGAATGGTATAGGTATACCTCCTTGAAAATTCATGTCTTTCCCATTTTGTAATTCCTTAGCATGATGAAAGCTTTGCTCTCTGATTCTACATTCTTGTCATTATTTTGAATGATCATCATGCATTTTGCCAATGGTATCTAGCCTTAGGACTATTATTTATGGCTGATATGTCTCCTAGGCACTTACACACATTGCTTGATTGCAGAGTATCATTGCAAATATGATACTTAGTAAACTACCCTCTCTTTGGTTTCTTGACATTTAATATGCATAGCATGGTTGCAACACAGTTGGTTGTAGCTTGATGAAACTCATAGATAGTTCTGAAAACAAATGTCATCATATGCATTGTATGACTGCCCATGTTCCTTTACTTTGAATTTGCTTCTTCTGAGAACAAAACTGCATTGTTGTTTACATTGAAACAAGCCTCTGAAATTGCACTTGTTGTATTGTGTTCAAAGATTCAAATAGATAATCTCTTGCAATATAATCTTGAATATGTTTGCTTCCCCAAACCAACATTGTGAGAAAACAGTGCCTGTGTGATAGCTTTATGATCATTTGTATGATGAGCACTTAAGAAGTATGATCTGTTATGATGCTTGAGGCTGCTCTATTTCAATTTTAATCATGCTTGTTTTTTCTTTAAATAAAAACCATTTAAATTTGTTGAAAGGAAACAACCTATTGATCATTTGAAAGCAACAAACATATGAACAGGAAGATGCATAACTGAGACACAAAACACAATGTATGTTCAGTACCTTATTTCTCATTGCTTGATTCTTTTTACTTTAATCTCCACTGAATGTAATTGGCTGATCATTCTATTGAAACTTTGTTAGCTCCATTGGAAGACATTGTTGTTTGAAATGCATTTCATTCATTGTGCCTGACATCATCATGGATGTATCCAATGTATATGGCTGCTTCACTTTGTTCATTGTAGTCTCAATATTGTATTGATATTGTGAAGTGATTAGCTTCCATTTTGTTCATTTTATTCTAAAATACATTGTCTTTTGGACCTTGTTGTCCTGAAACATCAAATGGCTATAATGTCCCATCATGAGATATGGCATGATTTGTTGCGCCTCTGTTGAGTGAATGATCATTAATTTGTTCAAAGTGAACAGTGAATAGCTTGTTGAGTCCATGGAAACTTGTACTTTAAGACCACTGTTATTTTTCTTTACTCTAAATCATTGGCTCTTGTCACATATATTTTCAGTGTTCATTGATTCTTGTTGTCCTGTATGCTTCTTTGATTGTTGTTTTCCTATCATTATGAGGCATTGTGCATTGATTGTTTTGACAGAAGGTACACTGTAGGGGTATTGCATTCTGACCGTAGAACCTTTGTTGCCCCATATCATAAATTCATTGTTGATGTCTTGTAGCATGAGAGGTAGCATGCATTTTCCTTTTAGGACTATCCCAATCTTCATGTTTTCCCTAATAATTGCTTTCTTCCCCAAAAGGTTTGTTACTTGGTCTTCACAAACATCTAGGTTCTTTTGATCTTGTGCAAAAAAAAAACACCATATCCTCTTTCTTTTATCGTACTGAGCAAACATATGTCACTTATGGTGGTGACCTGAAAGCTCACCATCCTAAGTGATGTGTGCTTGTCCAATAGGGTTGAAGTGAGATGAATTGGACACTATATCTCATACAACAATTCATGATTATCTTTGTTCCTTCTTGCTGCCCCATATGACTCATGATGGTTTCAGGCATGAATTCATATCTCTTTCTCTATTTTAATAGATGCATAATTGAACTTGATGCATCTATAATTGAACTTGACAAATCACTGAAATCATTTACTTCTTTTATTAAAATAGATATTGGATCCACTGAAGAAGATTGAAAGACATATCTAGCAAAACACACCTTCCTTTTGACATGATGGTAGCATATTGATTGATTCATTGTGAAAAGATGAAGTGTGAATGTCTAACAACTCAGATTATGTGTTGCCTCTTTTGAATCTAATAATGAAAGTTGATCAACTGGTGTGATTCCATATTGATTTAATGCATCAAGAATATGTTTATCATTGATTTGATCAAGTTGTTCAATTTCCTATCCCTCTTAAAACATGAAAGGGCAGCATGCTGAGCTCAACCCTCGTGGGAGCCACATTTTACACCACATGTTGTAATTAGTTGAATCAGAATAGTAACAAGACTTGTCCTAATTCTACACAAGGAACAAACGAGTTAGATAAAAAAAGCATATCATAGGTGTGTTTGATTACTCCTTTCTTGTTTTCATGGACACTTATGGTATGCTGCTATTTTCGTGCTTGTAGACATCATATTACACATTTATGGATGTTTTGCATATATTCTTATCAGGGACATTTCAGTGCTCTAATAGCACTATTTTATCCAATGCAGGAAACCTAGGAGCAACGAGGAGGGTGTTAAACAGAAGCATAGCAGTGGCAAGGATTGAGATGATGTGAGGCCAAGCTAATGAGATTCATCATTCCACCAGGAAATGATGAGTCCCTTTTCATTTTATATGCAAGTTCTTTTTTTTTATCTATAGGGACATAATCTCTTCTTTATAAGCATTAGAATAGCTAGTCCCTTGCCTTGTGAGGGACATTATATGCTCATGATTATCAACAAAGATTACATTTGCAATACATGTTGGTTCTCTCTCTTATTTGTATGTAATTGCAAAACTTGAATAAATGCAATCTATTTTGACCATCTCTTTTATGCACATTAATGAACTTAGCAAAATATTATGTATCTTTTAATGTTTAAACAAAAACATAAAAGAATAAACAATAAGTAACTTGATTTCAGCTGGAATCCAAAATTAGGTAACATTTTTGGCGACATTTGCTATATGTTTTCCTATAAAACATCTCGACCAGTTTCCTAAAGCTTATCCATTGGGCATTGAGTCATCTAAAAGCTGACACCACTTATGAACAACATTGTATGTTTTTGTAACTCACTAAACCAACATGAGACACTCTGAAACTTATTGAAAACCCAACACTGCAGAATGAAAAATACCTAACTGTGCTAAAAATCACTTAGGAAAATGAAACTAGAACTGAACTAAAACTTATTCTAACCTACTCTAACCAACAATAAGGCCTAGTCAAACAAAACCATTGACAGGCTTTGCAAAATAACACCCTTTTTTAATCAGCAACTGATGCATTACATGATTATGTATTGATGAAATAACATGAAACACATGCAGATATTCAATAGATTGTTGGAATGTTTCATGAAATATGCAAATAAACTCACTTGCATTTTGGAAACGATCATGCCTATTGTTGTCCTGGACTGGACAAGTGAGTTGAATCTGACCACTTTTAGTTGCAACTTCAAAATCAGCTCCTTCTTCAATTGTATCCTCGTACTTGGGTGCAAGCATGACCTTTGGTACTTCAGTGGCCTCCAAACTAGCTAAGTATTTGATTTGACAACCCCCAGAACAAACAAAGTTTGAACTACCATGCTGGTTGCTTCTCTTTCTTCCTGCTTTTCATGGTTGTCTTGCTTTGTGGCTTCACCTTGCATAATGATTTTCCATGTTGATTCTTCCTCCATGGTTAATGAAGAATCACCTTCCATCAAGGTAGCTAATGACTTATCAAAGCTGTCAGCTCTTGGAAGGCTCTTAAAATCAGCTTTTTTAACCTTAAAATTCACATTATCACTCAAAGAGATGCACTCCAAAACAAGCTTTTCTTCTTCAATGAAGGCAGGCAAGTGTTCAAAAAATGAAGTAGCCTTTTGAAACATACTTTCAACTAGTATATCAGCTTCTAGTTCTTCTATATAGCAGAAAGGAAGCTCATCTGACTAGATAAGACATTGCAAATCAAGTTTATGAGAAGTTTCTTGTTCAAACTTGTGAACCTACTGTTGAATTTCAGCATGAGTGCCAAACTTCTCTAACAAATTTGATTTCCTTTCATTCAATTTTGAACAAAAATGTTCAATTATATTAGGGCACACCTCTTCATAAAGCTCAATATTAGCCTTTTCATCCATAGCATGCTCAAAAATATCTAATCCAGTTGTACACTGCTCTTCTTCAACAACCACTTTCACTTTCTCCTCCTGCCATCTAGGTTGAACTATTGAAACATTTAGATCAATTCCAACAGAAGTAGGAGGATCATTAGTTAAAACAAAGGAAGACACATCTTGAGAAACCTTTTCCTATTCAACCTTTTGCTGTTGTAGCATGTATTCCTCCATAGCTAAATGCAGTAAGTTCACAATTGTGGCCGCCTCCTTCTCTTGTATAGTAGATGTTGGAACCTCATAGGATAGAGTAGACGGCCCTTTCCAACTCAGAAACTTATGGGTAGAAGGCTCATGATAGGTTCACTAAAGGGCTCAAAAGGTTTTTCTTGTTTAAAGCTAGGGAACTTGTACTTGGGAACTTCTTCATTCATAGGATGATTCAACATTGCAGGAGGAATTGAGTTGAAGCTAGGAGAGTAAGGGGCCACCTAGGTTTCATACCTTAGTTGGCATTCCTCTGTAGCTATCTGCTTTGCAAGACATTCCTCATGTTGTCTCCTTTGAACCTCCATCTCCTGCTCTTGAATGTATTCCTGGAAGGCTAACTCCTCCTGATGCATGTCAGCCTCCTACTGCTACATTTGATACTCTTGTTCTCTATTGACTTCGTCCAACTGCCTATGGAAATCTAGCAATATACTGTCAATATTACTAATCCCCATATCATCAACATTTTAGGGTTGCAAATGTGAAGAGGACTATTTTTTTGAACCAAAATATCCTACTTGAGACTGGTTCTGGGCATATACTGGCTAATATTGAGATTGAGTAGGAGTGGGAGGGTGGGAAACATAATGAGAATGTTGGTAACTTGTTGTCACAGGGTTATTTGAAATAAAACCAGCAAGTTGTTCGATGTGATATGGCTGGTAAGAGGTCATGCATGCATGATTTTCATGGAATGGTCAGTAATATGACATGTTTACTTGAAACATAGAAATGCTTATTCATTCAGAAGCTGGAAAATAAGACAAAATTAGATTTAATTGAAACTAACTAGCACTTGATCATATTGAAACCAGTAAAACTTCTCGGAGTCGCCAGGTATGTATTTGAAACACCTCAAAAGGTAGTAATCAACTTCTATACACACCAAATAGTAGTAGCAAAACATATATAATGGACTGACTAAGAATCAGTTCCCAGTCCCATCGGGCATGCCAAAATTGTTAGTTACCCAAATTTGCACCCCTCTGCCAAGTTGTGAAAGAACTTGGAAAATTTGGACTAACAAGGGACTAATTTTAGTTGTGGGTATCCTATTGTGAATTCAGACCTCCAGATTATGGGTTGGCTCCCCTTATGATGGTGTCACCTAATCTATTTCTTGTCAAGGAAAGGGGGAGAAGCAAACATGAAAAAAAAACTAAACCCCAATGGTGATGCACCTAATGATATTTCTCAAACTTATTACAGCTATTTTAACACACAATCTCATCAAAATCTCATCTTAACTTAACACAACTTAGAAATTTTAACATATCAATGCATAAGTATTTTGTAAGGAGGTTTGGTTCTCTTAACATTTCTGAAGGAAAGTAAATCTTTCATTGTTAGTGTAATTAATATTTAATTACACTTGCATAGATTTACTTAGGTAATATTTAATTCCTAGGTTGATTATTGTCATCATTATCTTATTAAGCTATCTTGCTACTCAAGATAAGATTAGGGTTATGCATCTTTGCTTTTATAAAGAAAATCATATGTTGTAATTAAGAATTCCGGAATAATAATATTTTGCACATCTTTATGCAATCTCTATGCTTTTTCTATTTTTCTCTTCCGTGGAAGGATTTTCTAGTTTGTATTTCAGATCTTGGTTTCTAACATGGTATCAGAGCCTTGATTTGCAGCCCCTTCTCAGATTTTTTGAGAGATTCAGTGCAGAGTTCATTCGGGATTCCTCAAGGGTTTCATACCTTGATTTTGTCTCTCTATTTGGGTGCTCTTGCATGGTCACTTTCAGGAGATGTTGGAGGAAATATGAGCTCATTTTTTATTCCAGGGCTATCGAAAAAGTCAAGATCAACTTTTATTTTGCCTAAATCCGACATTTTTTTCTAGAGTTATGAGGGTTTTAAGATTTTCCAAATCTTGGAGTTGCATAATAATTTGATTAGAGTGTGCATGCACTTTGATCTCCATATCCATCTTGATTTGATGATAGCTCGCATGGGTTATCTAGTTTCCTATTTTCTTTTGGCCACATGTTTTGCTATTGCTTGACACATCTCAGATTCACATCGGTTCACACTTCAGTTGAGAGATCATGTTTCTTGATCCACATTGGTTCAGATCCTTCTTAGTTTGAGGGCCATGCTTTTATGGTTAATGTTCCTGAGTATTTTTGGTACTCTTTCCCATGGAAGAGTTTTAGTCACAATTTGGCATCGACATTGAGATACACGGTTTCCAGATTCTATCATCATCTCATCTACTGTTGCTTCACAGATTCTAGGGTTGTTCCAGTTTGTGAGTTTTCCAGTGTTTTGTGGCATCGGGTCTGTTGTCACATTATCATGATTCCATTTTTGGTTTCAGTTGTAGACAAAATTATCTTTCCTTGCTTGTCAAATTGCGGTTCCAGTGTTACTCCACAGTGTTCTTCCAGTGCTTCTTTGCAGCAGTCATCTCATTGTAGGGGGGTTTTGTCCCATTGGGTTTTCCTTCTCTACCTCATTATTTCATTTGTACTTGGGTACTTGATTAGGCCTTGTTGCCAGGACCCATTCATGCTTTCTTGCATTCATCTTAGTTTTAGGTGCATGCTTTTTTAGTCTCCCTAAGTTGCACTTATGGGGGGGTGTTAGTGTAATTAATATTTAATTACACTTCCATAACTTTACTTAGGTAATATTTAATTCCTAGGTTAATTATTGTCATCATTATCTTATTGAGCTATCTTGTTGCTCAAGATAAGATTAGGGTTATGCATCTTTTATTTTATAAAGAAAATCATATATTGTAATTAAGAATTCCTGAATAATAATATTTTGCACATCTTTATGCAATCTCTCTACTTTTTCTGTTTTTCTCTTCTATGGAAGACTTTTCTGGTTTGCATTTCAGATCTTGGTTTCTAACATTCACAACTCAAAGACTATTTGAACCACCACACAACCTACAACCTGCATCAATATATATTTATCCTACCTAAAGGTGCTAAAGTGAGACAAACATGAAGGAGTTATCAAACTCACAAGATCATTCATCAGTAACCACACTGCACACAATGAGATAGCTTCAAAGAAGGTAAACACTGAATTTCATTAATAAAAATGTGTTACATAATGCAATACATGTCTGATATTGAGTCACAATGTTTTCCTCTGCCTGAAAAAAGCTCCAAAGTAAGCTACAATGCCCTGTAGAAAGAAAGAAAAAACTAACTCCAATAACAAATATTGAAGTTACTTAAGCAAAAAATCAACCAATCCTCTCACACCAGTCCATCTAGAAGGTTCTGGTCAGATGCAGTAGAAAAGGCCAAAAAGAACCTTCTAGAAACACTCCAAACTATCCTCCACATGAATCAAAGTCAAGGAAAGTCAATAGTCAGACTAAAAATGAGACAAAAATGCCTCCAAACAGCCCATTTTCCTCCAAAATCAGTCAAAACAACCTCCCACACATCCCTCATGTTTTCCAGTCATCATTTGTCCTCACACATGTATTCAACCCATTTGACCCACACCTTTAGCTCCTCTGCAAAATACAAGACTCTAATTTGCATTCAAAACAATAATAATTTGATTAAGTGATTTATAATACATCACTTAAACAAATTACTTTACATTTCAAAATAGAATGCAAAAAGAGGCCCCACCACCTCTTTGGATTACATCAATATTTGCATAAAAATGACATAAAATAAAAGTGATTTACAATCACTTAAATCATGCTTTACCCTTGATAAAGATGCAAAACAAAAGATATATTTGAAATGCTTGTAAAAGCATTCAAGCAAAATTTAAAACCCCTCCAAGGCATTTGATGAAATTTTACTCACCTCCACTTCTGCATTTCAAGGCCAAAAAGACATGAATATGAATTAGTCAACAACCCTCATTTCAAAGATAAACAAGAGGCCCATAATTCAGCCTATGTGAGTATAAAATGATTCCAACATCCTTCGAAGGCATTTTCTGAAGGCATATCATGTTTCAAACTTTGGAGGACTTAGCATATTTTAGAAACAAGGCATATGGTTCTCAAATGAAATAGAAGGCAAAAAATTCCTAAGTCATAAACCTTACTTCAAAGACCACATAACACATTAAAATGTGTTGCAATTTTTAAAAACAAGGCAAAAAAATTCCATCGACCTCCACCATAGGGTTTCCAACCCTAAACAAAAGACATGGGAAAAATGAAAAAGCCATCATTTGTGCTTCAAAGGTTCTAGAGGTCGACATTCTACCGCCATGAGGGTTTCTTGAGTGCATAGAAAATGGTGTTTTGGACTAGTTTCTTAGCATATTTCTTGTGGTTTCTACAAAAAACAACAGGTAAAGTATTTTTTAAATTAAAAACTGTATTTTTCATCCTTTTGAAGGCCATTTATGAACTAAATAGCCGCAACCATGTAATATTTTCCGATCATTTTGTTGTTTCTTTATCTTCTTTGATGATTCATTCTTCTTTTAGCCACCATTGGTGACTTTTGAAGCTCGAAATGGAAGCTTGATTATGTGATAAAAGCTTGTGTAAATAAAGATAATGAGAAAAACAACTCAAGTAAGCTTTTACCATAACCATTCCTTTTTTATTTTTGAGCAAATAGTGCTCATTTCGAGCCTCCATACTGAAGAATAAAGCAAAAAATGTCAATTTTCTTTTGTATTTGAATTTGGATTTAAAAAACCCAGTGTATTTCATTATTTTGTGAAGAAACCTACTCTTTTTGGCTGTGGCCATGAAGAATGAAATAGGGTTTCTTCATACTATTTCTTTGCTTTAGAAAGCTCCATGATATATTTTCAATATTCTTGTAATTTCCCTTTTCAATTCAAACCCCAAGTGGGTTTTTTGATGTGTGAATAAAAAACCAGATTTTTTGGCCACAACCATGAATGTATGCATTGGTTTTTGACAATGGCATTTTCTTTACTCACTTTTGAAAGATGATAACTCCATGCCATTCCTTTTTGAATTTTGTGTTTGCAATTTTAAAAAACAAACCTAGATGGGTTTTTCCTGCTTTGAGAAGAAAAAATGATTTGTTGGCCACGACCATGAAGGAATGTATTGGGGTTTTTACATGCTTTTTTATATAAAGTTCTCCATTAAATCTGTTCAATACGTCTACATTTTCATTTTTAGCTCAAACCCAGATGGGTTTTTCCATGTGTTAAATAAAACTCCTCCTTACCTCTGTAATTGCATTTCATAACAAACCCCAGAAGTGGGTTTCTTATATTTCCTCAGAAATATATCATTCTACACATTATAGGGAAAATACTTCCCAATTTTCTATATTCCGTATTTGAAAAAAAACCCCAAGTGGGTTCTTTGATTTTGTGAAGAAATCCTCCTTTTTAGGCCACGACTGTGAGGAGATAGCTGGGTTTTGAATATTTTGTTGCACTTTTCTCAAAACAAAAACTCAATATTATTCTCATTTAATGTCTCTGTAATTTCACTTTTAACTCAAACCCAGATGGGTTTTGCCACGTGCGAATAAAAACAAGATTTTTTACCCCTGTATTTGCAATTTTGACTCAAAACATAAGTGGGTTTCTTAACTTCATGAAGAAAATGATTTCTTCCATCCACGACATTCAAAACACATATATCACTTCAAATTCTTTGGTATTCACTGTATTTTAAATAAAACCCCTTGAAGAAAGTAATTTGGTATAAGATTTAATGCCATTGCATGGTATAGGTATACCTCCTTGAAAATTCATCTCTTTCCCATTCTGTAATTCCTTAGAATGATGAAAGCTCTGCTCTCTGATTCTACGTTCTTGTCATTATTTTGAATGATCATCATGCACTTTGGCACTGCTATCTAGCCTTATGACCATTATTTAAGGCTCATATGTCTCCTAGGCACTTACACACATTACTTGACTGCAAAGTATCACTCTAAATATGATACTTAGTAAATTGTCCTCTCTTTGGTTTCTTGACATTTAATATGCATAACATGGTTGCATCACAGTTGGCTGTGGGTTGATGAAACTCATAGATAGTTCTAAAAAACTAATGTCATCATATGCATTGGATGACTACCCATGTTTCTTTACTTTGAATTTTCTTCTTCTAAGAACAAAACTCCATTGTTGTTTACACTGAAACAGGCCTCTAAAATTGCACTTGTTGTTTTGTGTTGAAATATTCAAATAGACAATCTCTTGCAATATAATCTTGAATATGTTTGCTTCCCCAAACCAATATTGTGAGCAAACATTTCCTATGTGATAGCTTTATGATCATTTGTATGATGAGCACTTAATAAGTATGATCTGTTATGATGCTTGAGGCTGCTCTATTTCTTTTTTAATCATGCTTGTTTTGTCTTTAAATAAAAATAATATTTTTTTTGAAAGGAAACATCCTATTGATCATTTGAAAGAAACAAACATATTAATAGGAAGATGGATATCTTAGACAAAAAAAAAATGTATGTTCAGTACCTTATTTCTCACTGCTTGATTCCTTTTGCTTTAATCTCCACTGAATGTAAGTGGTTGATCATTATGTTGAAACTTTGTTAGCTCCATTGGAAGACATTGTTGTTTGAAATACATTTCATTCATTGTGCCTGACATCATCATGGTTGTATCCAATGTATATGGCTACTTCACTTTGTTCATTGTAGTCTCAATATTGTATTGGTATTGTGAAGTGATTTGCTTCCATTTTTTTCATTGTATTCTAAAATACATTGTCTTTTGGACCTTGTTGTTCTGAAACATCAAATGGCTATATTGTCCCATCATGAGATATGGCATGATTTTTTGCGCCTTTGTTGAGTGAATGATCATTAATTTGTTCAAAGTGAATAGTGCATGGCTTGTTGAGTACATGGAGACTCGTTGTACCTTAACACCACTATTCTTTTTCTTTACTCTGAATCATTGGATCTTGTCACACAAATTATCATTGTTCATTGATACTTGTTGTCCTGTATGCTTCTTTGATTGTTGCTTTCCTGTCATTATGAGGCATTGTGCATTGATTGTTTTGAAACAAGGTGCACTGTAGGGGTATTGCATTCTGACCGTAGAACCTTTGCTACCCCATATCATACATTCATTGTTGTTGTCCTATAGCATGAGAGGTAGCATGCATTTTCCTTTTAGGACTGCCCCAATCTTCATGTTTTCCCTAACAATTGTTTGCTGCCCCCAAAGGTTTGTTACTTGGTCTTCACAAACATCTAGGTTCTTTTGATCTTGTGCAACAAACAAACACCATATCCTCTTGCTTTTATTGTACTGGGCAAACATATGTCACTTATGGTGGTGACTTGAAAGATCATCATCCTAAGTGATGTGTGCTTGTCCAATTGGGTTGAAGTGAGATGAATTGTTGAGTGTATCTCATGCAACAATGCATGATTATCTTTGTTCCTTCTTGCTGCCCCATATGACTCATGATGGTTTCAGGCATGACTTCATATCTCTTTCTCTATTTTAATAGATGCATAATTGAACTTGATGCATCACTGAAGTGATTTACTTCTTTTAATAAAATGGATCTTGGATCCACTTTGGAAGATTGAAAGAAATATCCAGCAAAGTACACCTTCCTTTTGACATGATGGCAACATATTGATTGATTCATTGTGAAAAGATGAAGCGTGAATTTCTGGCAGCTCACATTATGTGTTGCATCTTTTGAATCTGATAATGAAAGTTGATCAATTGGTGTGATTCCATATTGATTTAATGCATCAAGAATATGTTTATCATTGATTTGATCAAGTTGCTCAATTTCCTATCCCTCTTAAAACATCAATGGGTAGCATACTGGGCTCAACCCTCGTGGGAGCCACATTTTACACCACATGTTGTAATTAGCTGAATCAGAATAGTAACAAGACTTGTCCTAAATCTACACAAGGAACAAACCAGTTAGATAAAAAAAGCATATCATAGGTGTGTTTGATTACTCCTTTCTTGTTTTCATGGACACTTATGGTATGCTACTATTTTTATGCTTGTAGACATTAGATTACACGTTTATGGATGTTTTGCATATATTTTGATTAGGAACCTTTCATTTCTCTAACAATACTATTTTATCCAATGCAAGAAACCTAGGAGTAGCGAGGAGGGTGTCAAACGGAAGCAGAGCAGCGGGAAGGATCGAGATGATGCGAGGCCAAGCCAATGAGATTCATCATTCCATTAGGCAATGATGGGTCCCTTTTCATTTTATATGCAATTTCTTTTTTGTTATCCATAGGTGTATAATCACTTCTTTATAAGCTTTAGAATAGCTAGTCCCTTGGCTTGTGAGGGACATTATATGCTCATGATTATTGATAAATATTACATTTGTAATACATGTTGGTTCTCTCTCTTATTTGTATGTAATTGCAAAAATGGAACAAATGCAATTTGTTTTGACGATCTCTTTTATGCACATTAATGAAGTTAGTAGAATATGATGTATCTTTTAATGTTTAAATGAAAACACAAAAGAATAAACAATAAGTTACCCGATTTCAGCTGGAAGCAAAAATCAAGTAACAATAATATAATATAATATTATATTTATATTATAATATTATTAATATAATATAAATATAATATTATATTATAATATATTTATTAGTATTTATTGTGAAAATGGAGATTATGTATTGTAATTTATTTAGTTTTGGATTCCAGTTTTAATTTTTTTTAATCGGGCAAATAGCTAAACCCTAATGCATGGGCACAGGAAAATCTTGGCCAAAAATTTCATTTTAATGTTGGGCACGCAGGACAATGATGAACAAATAAGATCTATTTAATTGTGAAGCATTGATATGAACATAAGATCACCATCGATACCTACTCTCTTACAAGTAACCTCATTCATAAAAAATGCCCAAACCCTAGTTTCTAATGTACGTTGGTTGTAGGAATAGGAAGAACAATTTGGTGGTAGAGGCATCATGAAAGGGTCAAACGTTAGCAACAGAGATGTCTATAGTGCTAATGAGAGGGTCATCCATTGGGGCAACAAAGGAGAAATGGAGCTGGCTTTTAGTGAATAGATGCATTTTGTTCCATTTTCATTTTTAGTGAATATCAGGCTGTAACTCACCAAATTAGAGAAGTGAAAGGTTAATACCAGTGAGGAAGAGTTTGGAGGAGTTGAAACCAATAGTGGCGGTAGCGAGGAAAGCACCCAAAAATGGTGAAAAATGGCAATGCTTGCAGGAAAGGAGACAAAACCAGTAGCTGGGTTTGGAGGAGCCGAAATAAGTAGCAGCTAGGAAAACAACAAAAATGATGGGAAAGCAACATGTAAAAATGTCATAATGTTAAAACCTAAATGTGCTCATTATTAGGATCTTGGTCATAATTTTGATTTTAATAAACATACTTCTAAAACCCTCATGATAAGATGTAGATGCAAGTGCCAGAGAGTGTTTAACATAGAAGTTCTACTCGTGTGTACGTTTCAAATGACTGTGAGGAGGGAGTGGGAGTTGCGTACCTACACTAGTTTAACACAAACTTCACAAGTTTTTTAAAAGCCTAGGCAGAAGAGATAGTTGATGGGGAATGCATTTTTATATCTTTGGTAGCTCGTAATGCAGGGACTCACATAATGGAGGAGCAACGAACATCAGGAGATATAGCTCATCACTTTGAATATGCATTTCAGGAGATTCTCAGTGAGGTGGGTATAAAACATACTCTTTTATAATATTTCATTATTTCATCTTCAAAAATTTCTTGTAAAGTTGAAAAGAAAATTACACTCCCTTTAAGTGTGTATCAGAAATCAAATTTTGATGTGTTATTTATAAGGACACTAAAACATCTAACATTTATGACACAATTTTTTTTTAAGTAAACTAATGTGAAGTGTACACTACAAATACCACTAGTAATAAACATGCATAAACAACATATAACTATGTCCCTTGGGGTTACATGACTGCATTACATTCCAAATATATCTACATAACACCACTCACATAATGGTGATTAACAATTACGAGTATTCCACTTAGCCAAAACATAAAATTAATTATCAATGAACGTACATCCACAACATAATATAAATGAAAGCCATCCATCACATCTATGAATTTAAATATGAATATTTCCATAGATAAAACACCATTAAGGATCGCATACAGAGGAACAATACACACATAATAATACAAGGACCAACATACATTGCATAAAAGATAAACATCCATCAACAATCATAAGATAATGCCAAAGATTTGCATTCATTATAATTATAATAAGAAGTTACATCGTTCAAGAATTACACTAACACAGAAGTGTTTCCCAACATGAACGAGAACAATACTATAACATGGAATGAAATGTATGAATACAAAGCATCAAGACTGGTTCCAATCTTAGGTGTAGCTCTGGAGTCATCCCAACTGGTTCAACTCTGCAAAAATTTTATCTTCGACTAGGGACCCAATGGGGTGCATAGCATGTTCCACCTGACCATGTGGACCCTAATGCCCACCCCCATGCTAGGAGATGAAAAGAAAGACCCAAAACCAAAACAGTTAGGTGAACAATGAACAATGGCAAACAAGCTTTCTTGACAAGAGCAATAGCAAACACAAGACAACATCCGCTTCCAGAGGAACAAAAGCAACAAGGAGAGAACAACAAACACACACGATTGCTAAAGAGAGGAGTGTCATTGCATAGGTTGCTATGGGTTACCCAGGCGTAACCTTCCTAGGCTACTAGACCCCCATCCTGGGTTACCCTGGCCACCTCTACTAGCCGTCAGACCCCCATACACGGTATGCGGGATCAACATACCTTCCAATATTACTAGGCAGAGGGTAAGTTAGTTGATCTTTCCATTCCAGGCCTTCCCACTCATCCCAAGCCTGAACGAGAACTTGAGCCATGAGTGAGGCTACATTATCTGAATTAATGTGTGATACTAGCCAACCCCATAATTATTTTTAGATTATCACTTGATTAAACTCTCAATGAGTTACCCTGGACCAACCACTTTGGGCATCAGACCCTCATTGGGAGCCACTCCCCTTACTAGCAACAAAATATCAAAATCACAAACAGGCAAGCCAACTTGCACAAGATACCAAAACCAAACAAAATAACTACACCAAGTGAGGCATGCACCATCTCACGCTAGAACTTCATAGTAAAGAAAACCACTTTCAAGTGCACGGCTAAATCCACCAAATCAAGCATAAGAGCAATAGCTCACAAGAACCAATATGGAAACCAGTCAAAAAGCAACATTTGTCGCCACCTCTGGAAGCCTAAAACGACCGACTACCCAAGGACTCACAATTGAGGGTAAATCAAAACAATACGACTTTCCAAATAAATTCCAACACGGGTTCAATGTACGAAATCTCCTCAAATTGAAAGAACATAGGAGGGAGGTACATCAAAATGGAACCACTAAAATCATCCTTTTAACTTCACCAACACAATTGAAATGATAAAATTTCAAAGAACATTTAACTCATCATTACATTTTATGTTTTCATTCATCGAGAAACCATTTAAAACACTTTTAAAGAAATTATGGAAACATATTTTTCTAATACATTATTCCATACCAGCAATCAATCCAACTAAGCAACCATGGAAGAAACATTATTCTCACATTCCTTAACCACCTACTCAATTTAAAAGATTATATAGCACAAATAACGATATTTAAAAGTAAATCCTAACAACAATTTACTTTTTAGTCGATATTCCTATGCAAATATTCCCTTTTAAATTCTATAATTCAATAATGTTCTCACTTTATACTCCTCTAATTTATATATATACATAGATTCATATATATTATCATAGGTTTCAATCTAATTAACAATTATATGAGTATATTTATGTATTCATTAACATGTCTTATTCTTTTCTTTTCTAATAGAATTTTCCCATGATTTTAATATAATAACTCTATTTTATTTATTCGCTCATTAAAAAGTCATCTAAAATAACTAAAGAATTTATATGATCATATTTATGAACATCTCAATACATATTTATCACAAACAAATTACTTTCACTAACACAACAAAAGCCATAAACTTCAAAGAACTTTTAAATCATCATTTACATTTTCTCTTTACACTTATTTTGAAATCACTTAAAATAATTAACAAAACTATATCAACATATTATATAAATATCTAACCACGCATTTAACACAACAAATTACTTTTAACTAAAATCAAATATATATATATATATACATATATATATATACATATATATACACATATATATATATATACATATATACATATATATACATATATACATATATATATTTATATACATATATATATATATGCAATATAATACATACATATATATGCATATATATACATGTAATAATAATACATATGCTTGAATGTATGTGTGTATAAAATATATATGTATATATATGTGTATGTATATATATGCATGCTATATATATGTTTATACATGCATATGTCTATGCATATGTGTATGTAAACATGCTAAATATATTCAATTTAAGTATTCTGATGAATTACAAAATAGTATTAAATCTATTTACCACAGAATAGACAGTTGTCAACAGCTTAAAATTTTACATAAATTAACAAAAACCTTACATATTCTACATATCTAGATACGCATAATACGAAACCTTCTTCTTTAAATTAAAATTATGGTATATATATAAATTTTGTACACATACATATATATATATTTAAAATATCTTGTAATAACATAATGGAACATACTTAACATGTTGTTTTGAACAATCCCTACTAATTACAGCATAGATATAGATCCTAACACACCCATATATATATCTCCATAAATATTAACTTACAGATTAGTGCCCATAAGCAATCGACAACATGCATAACAAAAAGGGAAAAGCTTAATTTTAAATTACAATCCAAGGAAGATAGAGGGGGCGACTAGTTTAGATAACGCAATTGGGCGCCATACTACAACCAAACCACAAGACTTATAAATATCCCCACCTGATACTAGAGCAGCAATATTACGCCATGGAAGGGTCAGTGAAAACAAACACTATAGTTGTGCAACCATCGACAAAGCAATATGGACATGAATTCAACTCAAGCGTAAGGCATCACTGCTAATTACAAATACACGAAGAAGAAACAATATGTAGTGCCCCTCCATTGTGGCCTTTTTGGATATGGGTGTAAGTATTTATTTGCGCTTCGTTGTTTACAGTGTCATTGATTTGCATGGTAAACATAAGGGTTTTGTTAATCAGGTAATTAAATTAAAATTTTCCTACAAGGAAACTTATATTGAATTCAAAAAATTAAGATAATAATTAAATAATTAAGTCTATGGAATATAGAATAAATAATTATCATTTATAAAAAAATTTGATTTTTATTGTAAAAAGTATTGTAATTAATAATTTATTATTAGGTAAAGATAATTATTTAAAAATGATAAAACAATGTGATTTCAAATAAATCTTGAAGATAACTGTTGATGGTGTTTTCTGCACATCAAAAACTCAGAGAGAATATAATATCCTATCTCTCTTGAAAGATGAAAAATCTCTATTAGCAAGCCTCAAGAGATAACCCCCGAGGTCTCTAATGGCCGGTCTTGACAATGCATAAACAACTTAGTGATAAATGTGAAAATGCTGGTAATCACAATGGGACCTTACTACAAGCAATTACTGAATCTTAAGCTTATCAGATTTTGCAATATGGTGATACTTGAAATCCTAAATCTAACCAAAATGATAAAAGAAATAGCAAAAGATAAGGGTTTAAGAGAGATTCCTAAGATTAAAACTACTCCTAGGATTAATAATGCAAATGATAAAATACTTGAAATGGACCATACCCTCAGAAACTAATTCCTGCTTGACCCAGATGAATCTATAATCTTACAGAAATAGTGCAATATTCTAAGGCATTAAAGATTTTCAGATCATGAACATTCATTCAAACCAACCCTATTGCAATTGAAATGAATAAACTTTCACAATTGAACTAAGCACAATGAATATTAAAGTCTAGTCTAACTTTGCAAAGCAACTCACAATCGGCTAGCTACAAAAAGTATGGACCAGGGATTGCTACAAACACTTCAAGCATCAAACCATAAACACCATTGAGTCATATCTAATTCTAAATCTAACATATATCAAATAACCTTGAGTAATTTCAAAAGATAGAACAACAAGGACCATGCAAGATAAATCAACACAAGAGAGATCACCAAAGCACAATGTCTTCAATTGAATTGAATCATCCAATAACAACAACAATTCTAGTATTCTGTGTTACAACACTTGCTCCAAAATAAGACTAACTCCTAGCTCTAACTCTTTGCTTTACTACCCTACTTGCTTCTAAGCCTAATTCTTCTACTCTAATCCCCTTTTCAAGTGAGAAGGCACTGGCCTTTTATAAGAAATTACATTTTGTACCAATGAACAAGATTTAATTCA
>VDFB02047230.1:320580176-320600077 GCA_007258455.2 Sequoia sempervirens | reverse complement strand
ATTCATTACTCCAACTACTAGGGTTTTGTATGTGACATCTTTAATATCTTAATGACTGTGGCTTTTAAATAGATCTCAGTCTTTGCTTTAATCCTTTTCATGGTAACCCTTGAGTTCCATAATCCACCTTCAATCTCTTCTAAGAATGTTGTCTTAAGCTAGACTGCATAGTATGCATATAAAGCAAGTCCTTCATACCTGCCATTGTTCCAAATCACCACTCACTGCCTTGCTTAAAATGCTACCTCTGTAAGCACAATATCATGTTTTAAAATCATGGTTGCCAGTGATTGACCATTAAGTTCACTGCTTTCATCAAGATACAATGAGATTTTTGTCTTCGAACTCAAGGGGTTATGCAAGATCACATTGTGAATTGTTTGATGTGTAGGGTTTGATTTTCTTGCACATTTACTACTTTTCTATCTACTTTTAAGACATGATATTGTACCCTCAAGTGCAATCTCAAACAACTCACTCACTATCACTTGAAGATCTGGGTTTCATGAGCATCCTTCTATAAATCAAATCCATATTCCTATAGACTACCTACTTCCTACAAGGGACTCATTATTTCATGGTATTGTGGATCTTTTAAGATCCTTCAACCTTATTGTCACTACTTCACAGTCCACAAGGTATTATTCACTATTCTACCATCTTTGATGAGTCTCAAAATAATTCTCAAACATGCAATCCACTACCTCCATTATATAATGGCTAAGAAGAAAAATTGAACCTAAGATTACCACTGTTATTTCATTTGGACATTCATTCCCTAATTGCATTTTCCTTGTCTAACACTATCAATAGATTTTGAAAATTGCTTAAGGTCAGCAAGGGGGTAAGGAAACTCACTGTTAAAATCTTCACTTTACTATGCAAGGTTTGAGCTTTATTATCTTCTCACTGCTCAGCCTCTTTTTTATTGTCACACCTAAAGTGATTATCATTCTTCTTACCATAGATTGCATTTACAAATGTCATTGAGCTACATATTGTGTTCTTTCCATGAAGGACTATCATAAATCATTGCTATAACTTATAAGCCATAGTCCTTATCATCACTTTTTCCTTAAAAAAAAGGTCTCTATTACATTCAAAGGGGCTGTCATAAGGTCTTATTCTCAGTCATAAAGACTGATCATATTCATATCAAGGTCATTGTCACTCTAATATGCTAAATTTAATCATGGTGAAGAATGAACTACCTTCATCTCTTTGACTGTGGTCTATAAGGCTACCTCATAAATGATTAATACTATGAATGTACATTTAATACCAAGCATTTTCATAGTGTTTTCATGTATTTAATACCTCTACCTTCTCAAGCATAAGATCATGTTAAACTTCACCATTCACATATGTTGCGTCTCCAATCATGAATGATGGGTTGCTTGCCACTGTGACTACATCTTCTGGCTAGAATGGTGCAAGCTAATGAAACATACCCTAGAATTTAAACATTATTATCTCCCCTTTGTCTCCTTGGAAGCTATCTTATCATTCATGATAAGGGTTGCAAAACCAGTGAAAAACAATTGCTTAGTCCCTTGCACAGGCTAGATATTCCATAGAAGTTTGGTATAGGGTTAAAATAGTGTTATCACAGTCATGCAAGAAATACTTTCCACTACCTCTTCCACTTCACTACTACCTTTACAACCCTATCACTATGGTTTACATGCCAAAGAAAATTGAATGCAAACATTGGTTGTCCTGTCAAATCCCTTGAAGGTTTTTGACTACAATAATGAAAAGATTGCCACTTAGAAGTAGCAATTATTGGGCTGCTATTTGTAAAACTTGATCTACCTTATGTAGACAATAAAACCACCATACTTTGATGCAATACTTCTCCCTTTTGTTGTTTCTTTGAAACCCTAGGCTATCCAGGATTATGTGACTCAAAAATCCTACTCAATGATTAAATTAGCACAGGTTTAAAGCATGAAAACTCTCTTGACCTACTGTTGCTTAATTTCTTTCAACAGAGAGATATGAAAGACATCCTTCACAAGGAATATGCATTCTCAATCACCAATACTTGTTTGGATGTCTCAATCACCTTGATAAAAAAATGTTCTTATTCCAAGTAAATACACTTGAATGAGTTGTGTATATTGCTATCCAATTTGGAGTATTTGATACTCAAATGTGGCTGGTATATCATTCCTCTTGTATGCTTCTTAAACAAAATTTTAAATTCATCCTACTCCAAATATTCCATAGCTTCATGAATACTACTACTTTTTTTTTTTACCAAGAGGTGCATTCTTGGTATGCTCCATGAGTTTTGGCTCCTAATTATTATTTTTCATTAGTGCTCCTACTAACAAAGTTAATAAATATTACAAGAAGGCTTCTCACTATTTGGAGCTAGCTACTTGATAGTATCATTAGTCTAAGGTTCAGCTACTCAGCAGGTCCAACTCAGTTCTAACATGCAAGGGTATACTTATTAATTTATTCATAATTAATTTCACACATTTTTCCATCTCTGCTTTGTATGGATCACCAACCTCTTCAACATAAATAAATGACACCCCATGTGCACTAAAAAATATCATTACTCTATTGTCCTTTCAAACCTCTAGAGCTCTTTCTCAATTAAATTTTTCATAGCTTTGATATATCCTTCTTGTTGATACCATGAAAGTATTATTATGTGTTGCATCTTCAATAGATACTCATCTTCCTGAAAATATTTTCTAGAAGATAGAAACTTGAGCTACTAGTATAGATTGACAATTGAGGATAGAGTGTAATGATGAGTTTAGTGATTCCATCACTCTTTGAGTCTTTACTTATCCAATACCTTCTTTTGTAAATGGATGCTAGCAATACATTCCTATGTATAGTTTGGTAGGCACTTACTTTTGTTCAAGAGTTTCAACTAATGCAATACCCTGTTCACTTGTCATTCTTTGAAGGGATGAACCCCATTGCTTTCTTTTATGAAAGAAGCTAGTATACCCATGGGATAAAATGTTTCATTTGGTACTAGTCAATAATCACTCACGTAAAAATAGAATTTACATGTCTTCTTGTATGCATTGTTTGTAAACCCAGTATTTATTTTTTGTGCACTCCATATCCATTCCTAAAATGTTTTAGGGGTTGTGCATGCATATGCAATCTTATTCTTATTGCTTGAGTTTTCTAATTTTTGTGACATTGTTTCTTTGGAGTGTACAAGATTTGTAGAGTTGTTCAAATAGAGTTTACTTGATAATTTTGTCCAATATATCCCAAGAATACATGTGGGAGAAAATTTTGTCAAAGCTAATATTTTTCAATTGTGTACTCCTTATTTGTTATTGAACTTTGACTGATGATTGTATCTAAAGTGGCATTTTGATATCAATGTGTAGAAATATTTGGTTTACTTAGTATTATTATTTTTGGGTTTAAGATTACATATCATATATTTGATAGGTAAAATTGATCAACCTATTAATATAAGATATTTTACGACTGCAGTAGAGAAAGCATTGCATATACTTGCTAGGTGTTTGTAACAAAACAATATTCAACAATACTTTGAATGGTAAAACTTTTAAGTCAAAAACTTACCTCGACTTAGACATATTTAGACACAAGCATGTACAAACATAAATAGTGATACTTTTCAATTGTTAACATATTGGCCTATAAAGAGAAAAATCATTGAGTGTAGCTATAGAAAAAAAGTGAAAAACTATGAAGGACATAGCAATTTCAGAAAGTGGTTAATGTGCATGCTAGTGGAGGCTTAGGTGGTGCTTGATTGTCAAAAGGAAAGGGTATCTCTCCTTTTATTTAGTTTGTTTACACCTTATTTCATAGTATTTTAATGATGACTCGAAGTGATAATGTAGTGCCCCTCCATATTGGACTTTTTGGACATTTGTGTAAGTTGCTTATTTGTGATCTCGTTGTGTAGTATGTTATTGGATTATGGGGTAAACATAATAGTTTTATATGGCCTTGTTTAATCAATTAATTAGATTAAAATTGATTTACAAGGTAATTTAAATGAATTTGGAAATTAAAATAATAATCAAATAAATTAATTTTATGAAATATAAAGTAAATAGTTATTATTATATGAATAAATTAAATTTCCTTGTTAAAAATTATTGTATTTAATTATAATTGATGATTTATTATCATGTGAAGATAATTGTTTAAATATGTAAAAACAATGTGATTTTAAATAAATATTGAAGATAAGATTTTTGAACTGATGTTAAAACACGCAAAAATGGAAAAAGATGGGGAAAAGATAATGCGTGCACATGCACGACTTCGAATGGGGTGTCGATCAGGAAACTTGCCATTATGGTTATTTTTGGTTTCAAAAGTTTATCTCTGTTCTCGTACATAGGAATCTGGGTAGGAAATTTGATTTTTATTCTGGCTGTTTTGAGAGTTGTTAATCTTCGATATTGATATCATATCATCTTTTCTCCATTCGAATTCAATGTTTTGTGTGATGGAACTAATTAAATTGATGGTTTGTTCTGGGCAGTATTCACCTTCCTCTGTTGATCTTCCATTTCTTTTAATCCTCCAGATTCCATTATGCTTGACAACTGATTAGGCTTGGTTGCTTGGGTTTCAATATTTTCTCAAACTGATCCTTTATGAATATAGTTATATTTTTTGTGTGTTTTGTTCGATTGGTTGGGGTGAAGGCCATAGTTAAGTTTATATGCAAACCCTTAGGTGTTTATTTTTGAATTCTGTGTAGTCCTTGATGACTTTTTTTGTTCTATCGATAGTATCACAAGTAGACGCCATTCCAAGTAATGCTTGCAGACTACGTTTGGTAATTGTCAATAAATTTAGTTGGAATAATAGTCAGCAGATTGTGATAATTACTCACCATTCTATGGAAAAACTATCTGACTTGTGATGTCGCTTCATGATATAGGAAGGAGAATGTTGTTAGTTCCTTATTGCATTTGATAGATGAAGATTCTGATTTAAGTACTTTGAGTTTTGGCTTTCATGCCAGCATAGGGTTTAGGTAATCCGATGCATATGGTCAAATATATCGATGCTTTTGTTTCATAGAAATTTGTCGCATCCATACTCCATCGTTGTATCCTTGTTTTGGACGGTTGCTTACAATTAAGTTTGGCGATCCCCTGTTGCTTTGTTGTTCATTGAAATTGAATGTGAGTAGTTATTCATCTGGTTAGAATTTGGCTTATGCAGTCAATTTAGAACTTCACTTATATGAAGCTTTTGAACCATTAAACCATTGAACCATAGGCTGGAGTAAGCATTGGATGAAGTATGTTATGTGTTATGTTGTGTCTCCATTCATTTCCCCACAAGAAACGCACCCCCATAAGGTTGTCCTCTATTGCAGTAGATTAGTAGAGTCATTTCCAGATCTATTTTCTTTTGTGGTCTCCATATCGATTTGGTATATGGGAAGAATTCACTGTTGTATACCATTATCAAACTATTGATATCAATGCCCTTTTCGAAGAATCCTCCTTTGGTCATTGGGTTTTGGTTTAAGTTGGTATTATGTAATGCCCCACCGTGCGAACCCCAAAGGATAATTAGAACTTAACAAAATTATAGCACAATTTTTTTTTTAAAGTACAACATAACATAAGATGTACATTAACTTACAATACATGTAATGCAATTATATCAATGTAATAACAACCATGTCCTCTGGGGTACACGTGATAGCATTACTAAACATGAACCCACTTCTTAACGATACTTAACAAATCTCAAAATTACATTGTGAACCCATAATATAGAATAAGTAAATAAATGTGCATACATCCATAAATGAACATGTAACATAATCAAGTATACATATATATATATACATTACAATGATCAATCAGAGTGACCAAGTACATCATAGTTATGATATGAAATTACATCGTTCAAGGATTACATCAATACAATGGTACTTCCCAACATGAACAGGAATAGTACAATAACATGGAATAATACAACTAAGAAGAATGAGTTCCAACACCAAGAAAAGATCCAACTCTGGTACATCCCTAGAGTTTTTGCATGAGGGACCACTCTGCACATTTGGAACTTTAGATGGGGAACCTAATGGGGTCCTTAGCACATTCCACCCAACCACGTGGACCTGAAAGCCCACCCCCCGTGCTAGGAGTTGACAAGAAAGATCCTCAACCAAAAATTCAAGCGAACCAATGGCAACCAAGACTCCAAAACAAAGGTAGCAGCAACAAAAGACAACAATCCCATAACATTGCCAACACATAACCACAACAAAAATAATGAAAAGTCCAAAAAGAACCAATTACCAATATTATAGATCAACACTAAATAACCATAAGAGGTGCCATCAACAATAGGATCCAAAGCCTTCAAATGAGATCACAATATCAACCAACAATAAATATCAAAGGAACCTTTCATTATCATCAATAAAGTTTTCCATGAGGCATATATGCAACACTAAATGACAGAAATGAGACTTCAACAACAAACATCAAGAAAAAATTGCCTCAACAAACATAAGATACAGTGCTTTGGAGGCAAAACAAAAAAATCACAAGGGATACTACGGGAGAGTGTCATCGCACGACCCTATCATGGGTTATCCTGCTGCCTCTCAATAGGCGTCGACCCCCATCTATGGTCATCCTGGCTGCCTCTCACTAGGTGCCAGCCCCATAGGGTGACACATGTGGGACCACTAGCCTCTCATGAGGACGAGGTAGCGATCTTGCCGACCACGGCCTTCTCAGCCCATCCTTAGTCTGTGAAACAACTAATGGCATGGATGAGGCAACTATATTTAGTTAATGTACTCCTACCCAAACCCACTAGATGAACTAGCCACCAACAACTTAAAACATTAAAGCCACAAAGCTAGTGCATGTGCGAGGCATGAACCATCTAGCCCAAGAATCACAACGAAGGAAAAATAACAACACAAGGTAACACCCACAAGAATCGAAACAAAGGTTAGATCATGAAATTCTGAGAACACAACTTTCCCACTCCTCTGGAAGCCTACTAAACAAACTTGCCCTTGACTCCAACAGGGAAAGTCTCAATGCTATGAGTTCCCACAAGACTAAATACCAAAGCACATCAAATTGAAATTGATTCAAGGGAAAAAAAAGATCGCATTCAGTAAGGAAACATAAACACCCTACTTAATCCTCATATCTCAATCAAGTAACGCACTAGAATCCAACATACTCCATCACAAATTTCAATAGATAAGATCTCCTCAAATCAAAACAACCCAAGAGGAAGACATATTAAAAAAAAAAGAATGAAACCATAAAGATCAACCCTTAAATGCACAAATTCAATCCACGTATCAATCATAAAGAATAGTAGACAGTTAATTACATCCTATTAATTTGTCCCTTACAGAGTCATTTAAGAATTGTATAAACATATTTACTACAAGCAACCGAGTAAACATTATAACATGAAATCAATGTCTAATATCAATTCAACTATTAACTAATTAAGAACCAAGGCCTCTTTCAAGGATAATGTATTTCATTTATTTAACTACCAAAACATTAACTTCACAAAACAAAAGCAAGGAACTTCAAGAACATATTTATATCTTAATATTGAAATTACAACTTAACATGATCTAATATCGATATTCCAAATTACTAATTGCATAATAAATTTCCAATATAACCAAAGTTTACATTCATATATTCTCATACATATATAATTATATACATACAAATAGAATAGATTGAGTTGCAGTTCTAACAATGTAAAATCAGATATTAAAAGATAATCACTAATTTTGAAAGCAACATATAACAATATATATGCATACATATATCTATGTAGATATATATATACAAATATACCAAATTAAATCAATAATCAAATGCCATATGAACAACTCAAATGTAACTTTAAGGAACTACTGATTCACAATTCTTTTTCCTCTATTTTAACTTCTCAATACATTCTGCTTACAAGACCATTTATTGAAAGGAAAATGTTTTCAAATAAGTAAATCCCTAGTGAATTTCCAACATCCATCATTTAGGTTTTATTTAACATATGCACATATAATATATATATATGTATGTATATTTCAAAAGCCAACCAAAAGTACAAACTATCGAAATAAATTCTTATACCCCAAGCTACGCATTTTAATTAGATTTTGAGCACAACATAAACCTATACATTTTAAATATATGTTGCCCTGGTTATCTTGGGGGACACCCTACGTCTTATAACTAGAGATTCAACCAATACAGACAAAGCATTTAATTCGGTATGAAGAACGATTATGGAAAAAGCAATTATTTTGATGAGAAAGAAAAAATATAGAAAAAAGCATATCCGTTACAAGATTTCATGCATAAATTTATTTTTTATCAAATCCTCACGTTTGGCGACAGAGATCTGAGAGATGTGAACCATTTCTATCATTTAAATAGGGACCATGATCTTGCAAAGAAATAATGGTGATGCTAAATGAAACAATTTGAAAATATGCTTGCACAACAATAATGCGCACTACATCACACGTCCAAAATTAATGATGGGACATTCAACAAGCATCACCACAGGGAATGATTGACATGAATGATAGCCCAAGTGGCCGACTAGACGAAGATGAAAATTTGGAAGCCTAGACATGCAATTTCAAGGTTTGGGAAAGGTTGCGGTCAAACATAGAAGGGTTTCGAAACCTGTCCTATCCACCGCTTGACCTAAGTCAATTCGAGCCCATGGAACAAGATAAAGGCTTCCTTCGATCTAAAGGAATCAAACTCTGATAATTTGAATGCAAAAGAGACATTGATAGAATCACAAGACGAAGATATGATATTTGAATGATTTTATTGTATCACTGAAAAATGTTTGATGATCTGATTGGGTTGGATTATTCAATCTGAAATGTAACATTTAAGAGAAAGCTTGGACAATACCTCGTAACCGCTAAACAGTCATATGCGAAATCTGCTATAAAGCTAGCATTCTTAAAAGACATTGAAAGAACTATTACCTGACACAATTTACAAACGAGCCGTAGAGGTTGCTGAAATAACTCGAGCCAACTCCAGGGTCTCCCAAGCGTGTCCCCTTTAATATCAATTCCAAATGCTCACCTCCTGACGCGATGATTATTGAGAGTCTTGAGCAGCGAAAGTTGAATCTCCTTTTTACCGACATCTTCTTACAGAGAAAGATTAGTCTTTCCCCAAAATATTCAATCCAATAACCTTCTTTTTTTTTACCAAATGAACTTGCAGGCAAAAAATTTCATTCTTCGAACACTCTCCCTTCAATAATCCAAAACTAGCTCTATAAAGCCAGCGATGAGTTTTCGGAAACACAATAATCAATAAAATTAGTAAGTCAGTCGTCCAAATCTAGTTTCGAGTTGTGCATGAGCATGCTTTTAACTCTTACCCTCTTTTCTTGCCTTTACACTTCAGTTTGAAAATCTTATTCCTTTTATCAAATTTCAAATTAAATTACTTTCCATTTAATAAATTAAAATCTTGTGACAAGATTATTTACCCTTATCTATTTTAATCACGTCATTAAGATAATTATCTTTTTTTCATCTTTTCTATTTTTACCTGTTTTAACTTCAATTTCAAATATTATTGTTTTGCAGTTTTGGCACACACGCCCCACTGAAAGCAGGGACCCCCTCTTGATCTAGCCTTAGTCACCTTTTGATCCTTTGATTCCGGAATTTGTTTACCCTTCAATGTGCTTGAATGTTTATTTAGTTTATGCAAATAATCCCCTGATGTTATTCATTGAAAATCCTGTGTCTTAGGGTGATTTTCGGGTTTTTGACTGTTTTCAGGAATTTCCTCCCTAAGCAGAATTCCCTGATTTTCTTAAAAACCTGACGAGGAGGACTTTACATTACATTTCGGAGATTTCGGTCTTTCGTGAAATTTCGCACCCACCGGATTTTCCAAAATTCCTTTACCCCCTCGGATTCCCGAAATTTGTCCTAGCCTGTCTGAAGAACTTATGTGCTTGATTTGGTTCGTCAAGTAAATTCTAAGGTTCTTGAGATTAATTTATTGTCCTGATGCTATCTTGGCAAATGGAATTTTTAGTCACTATTGCACAATTGTGCAAGAAATTTGGTTTATATATGCTCATATTTCATTGTCTTTTATTTGCATTTATCCTTCAATTTCTGAGTGTGGATTCGGTTTGAAGGTTGAATCCTCTAAAATTGAAATTATGTCACATGGTCAGTATTTGGCATGGGATGGTGGTTCATTTGTTATTTGCATTTAATTCATGTATCATGCTATGCATTGGTCATTATTATTTAATCCTGGCATGATTGGTTTGATTGCCTGGTTTCACTGCCCATTTATATAAAAGGTGGACACACGATAATTATGGAGTTCGAATATTCTATTGTCACTCCTAATCATGTTTCATAGGTGCTTGGTACATTAAACAGGGGAAGAATCTAGAAATCCAAAGCACCATGAAAGCTCGAGTCTTCTTCATATTTGAGGATTTCGCAAAATCCATGCTATTTTGGAGACCCCGAAGAGTCAAGATTTGTGAAAAATGCAAGCAGAGTTGGTTGAATTAGTAGAAACCATCTGAGAATCGCGATCTCATTATGTTAGTCCCGTATGATGTTATTTGGTTTAAATCAAATAATTACATGGGACTAATTCTGGCAGATAACAGGGGTATTCTTAAGCTGGCTAAAAAAGATTTTGAATTCATTAACTCTGGGAGGAATAAGGGTGCAGTGTGTTGCAGAGAAGGACAATGTGGAGCTCCCTTGATGATGTGGTAGTTTGAAATTAGAGGAGGCTTCAAAACGGTGCAAAAGAAATTCAAAGATGAAGGACCCCGAGCTTTAGCATGACAAACAGAAATGTATACTCTAATGCATTTCGGGCTCAATAGGAGTTCAATATTTGTGTGGCATGGAATCAAAGGAGGATCAAATACCGACATTGTGGAGAGATGTTACTGACAGAGGAATGCATACAGAGTAAAGTTTTCTACAAGGGACTTGTTGGTATTAGTATGAGGTTCCATGTTACTCTGTCAGCCATGTGGAGGATATTGACTTTAAATGTGAGGAAATAAAGAAATCGTGATGAGTGATAGAGGACATAATTGTTAGAAGTTTTCTAGTATGCAAGTCTACTTCGCATGTTAGAGATAAGATCCATGATAAGATCTAAAGGGGGTGTCTTGTCCCTTTTTTCCTCCTTTTCTAAGCAATAGTAGTAAAACTGCATTAGTATCTTAGACGATAAAAGTATTTATTCATGGATTTGGTTGGGTCTAATTCTATGAGTGGGTATGATTAATGACAGCCATCTTATAAGTTTGTATAATAATGGCCCAGGGGTACAATTTGAAGAATGCAAAGGATGAAGATTGGAGAAGAAAACTAAATTCCCTTGACACCTACATAAGAAACTGTGCCAAACAAGAAGTTTTTGAATTGCCCCAGGATGCCCCTCATATGGATGTGTGCCTAATAGGCTACCAAAAGGATTTTAAATTTCTATTTAAGAAATTGAATGTGTGCCTACATATGGAAATGTGCAGATGGATAAACTGTTCAAATGGACCTATATTGCAATTTAATCTCAACTTCAATATTAAATAATGATGCTCACATCAGGATCTGTGCCCAACTGTGTGCCAACTAGAGATGTAACTTAAGTAAGAATGACATGTGAAGTTGTTGTTTTATCCTACCAATCAAAATTTTCTTTAAAGTCCAGCTGGCATAATTTTGTTTTCTCATCGCTCAAAGATGTAACTGGGCGAACCCTATTGGTTGATGATGTATCGGAGGTGTAAAACCCTAACGTAATGGCTTGATGTTTCCAGAAGTGCAATTGTAGCCATGGGATGAATTAAATCTTGGTCATTGGTTCAAAATGTAATTTCTTATAAAGGCCAGTGCCTTCTCACCTGAAAGGGGGATTAGACTAGAAGAATTAGGCTTAGAAGAAAGTAGGGTAGTAAAAAAAAGAGTTAGAGCTAGGAGTTAGTCTTATTTTGGAGCAAGTGCTATAAAACAGAATACTAGAATTGTTGTTGTTATTTGTTATTGGATGATTCAATACAATTGAATACATTGTGCTTTGGTGATCTCTCTTGTGTTGATTTATCTTGCATCATCCTTGTTGTTCTATCTTTTGAAATTTCTCAAGGTTATTTGATATATGTTAGATTTAGAATTAGATATGATTCAATGGTGTTTATGGTTTGATGCTCGAAGTGTTTGTAGCAATCCCTGGTCCATAATTTTTTGTAGCTGGCTAATTGTGAGTTGTGTTGCAAAGTTAGACTGGACTTTAATATTCATTGTGCTTAGTTCAATTGTGAAAATTTATTCATTTCAACTGCAACAGGGTTGGTTTGAATGAATGTTCATGATCTGAAAATCTTTAATTCCTTAGAAGATTGCATTATTTTTGTAAGATTCAAGATTCATCTGGGTCAAGCAGGAATTAGTTTCTAAGGGATTGGTCCATTTCAAGTATTTTATCATTTGCATTATTAATCCTAGTCTACTTAGTTTTAATCTTAGGAATCTCTCTTAAACCCTTATCTTTTGCTATTTCTTTTATCATTTGGGTTAGATTTAGGATTTCAAGTATCACCATATTGCAAAATTTGATAAGCTTAAGATTCAGTAATTGCTTGTAGTAAGGTCCCATTGTGCTTACTAGCATTTTCACATTTATCACTGAGTTGTTTATGCATTGTCAAGACCTGACATTAGAGACCTTGGGGTTATCTCTTGAGGCTTGCTAATAGAGATTTACCTTTCAAGAGAGATAGGATATTATATTCTATCTAAATTGGTGTTGTGCAGAAAACACCATCAACAGATTGGCACTAGAAGGAGGGCCTCGATAAGCAAGCTAAATCAATTTTTGTCTGACATTTCTCCTGAAAGATTCAGAAGAAAAACTAGATCTACTCCAGGGGAAGAGGATTTTCAAGAGTTGCAAGCTCCTACTAGGTTAAGAAGGACCAGAAGAAGGGGTGAATCATCATCCACCCAACCACTTCCATCATCTCCATCATCCTCACCTTCATCAAGTCCATCTTCATCTGATTTTGAAGCCATCCCCATTCAGCAGCTTTAGCTAGTCATAAATCAGCCTTTACCACCTCCACCTCCAGCAATGGCTTTCTTGGCGAACAACCCATCTCCCTTATCTTTCAACAACTGCAATCCTATGCCTAAAAATCCTGAGCTTTTTGTTCCAAGTTTCACATTAATGATCCCAAAAGGATTGCAGAGGAGCATATTAGGATTTTTAAAACTACCCTTAAGGATAGGGGAATCAATCATGAGGATGTTGCATGCAAAATTTTTCCATATTCCGTTGGGGATGAGGCATTTTACTGGTATAACCATCTTCCTGTTGGGTCTATCACTACTTGGCTTCAATTGGAGACTGTGTTTTTATAGAAATTTGAGATCCCGATCAATGCCAATGAGTTACTTTTGCAATTTACTAGAGTCAAGAGGGAGGCGAATGAACCAATAGGGGCTTTCAATAACAAATTTCATAGAGCTTATGCTAGGCTACAACCCCCTTATGTTGTAGATGATGTTGTTGCTAGGGAAGTTTATTTTGAGGCTTTGGACAGTTTAACATCTGTACCTTTGTAAAATGGAGAGCAAACCCTCCTGCCAGCTTAATTGAAGCTTATGATGTGGTTGTTAAAGTGAGTACAGACTTGAGACAACACTTGTCTGGACCCTTTCCATTACCTAACCAAACACCTATGTTGGGTCTGGTCCCTCAATTACCTGGTCATCCCTTGAATCAAGCTTCACCCATGTCAAATTACCATCCAAATATGAACCATCCTGCATTCTTTCATCAGCAAGCTAATATACCCAGTTACTTGCAAAGCTCTAAGATATTTAATCAATCCTTGAACCATGCGTTCCATATTGATTATATGCAGAATTCAGCTAGTATTGTTCCTCCATCAAACAGTGCAGACAAGGAGAGGTTGGATGTACTCATAGAGCTAGTTGAGAAGTTGGCCACCAAAGTCACCTACCTAAGGAACCAAAATAATCAACCTCAGGTCATCCAAAGGGGAAGTCAATCCAATTATGATCAAGATCAAGGGAAAAATCTCGATAGGGGAAAGTATTCTAAAGATCAACACTCAGGGCCAACATTTGATAGAGGGAAACCACTGCGTCAAAATAATGGAGGAACCTTAACATCTCTGGATCAACCAAACAATCACAAAAAATCTAGTGGAGTTTACCTGGCTGAGGCATCTCTTTTAGGGTGGTGTAGGCTTCATAACACTAATTAGCATTCTGAGTCAGACTGTCAAGAATTCCATAATGTTGTGTCCATTTTCCAATAGGAAGTCCAACATGCCATCAATAGTTCAAATGGGCAGGAGATAGTACCATCTAATCCTCATGAAATATTAGTCATGGTGGTGAATCATGTCCCATTTCCAAGAAGTGAAGAGAATGTACCAGAAGAAGAACAGGATAAAGGTGCTAAAATATAATATGCATACAATGAAGAATCTATAGCTCAACCTTGTGGAGGTAATGAGGAGAATGATAATGGTCCACTAGATGAAGAAGATTCTACAATTGAAGAGGTTCAAGCATTTCATCACGTGCCTATTCAGTATTTTGTTTCCAAATTGAATTCCAAATAGTATTTATTGACTATTTTTTGGAATTTCCAACAGAACTTTTCAAAATTGAATTCCAAAAAGTATTCATTGGCCATTTTTTGGAAATAGTATTGATGGATTATTTTTTCCAATTCAAAAGAATATATGTTTTTTGTTTCAATTAATTGAATATAGAATCTTTTAAAGACCTTTTTCCATTCCAAAGAATACTTCTGGAATGATTTTGGAAAAGCATACTTATCCAATGCAGTTTTAGATTCTAAATCCACATTCAGGATAATTTCATCATAAACAATTTCATCAGAGTAACCCTGTCCAGGCTTAGTTATTGATAGAGTAAATTGATCCATTATTTTATGGAGAACAATCTAATGTTGATAAAGGAGGAAGCGTTGAAAGCAACATGGATATATTTGTGGTTAGCTCTGAAGACAACTGTTCTACCATGACTGCAGAGCAAATAGGAGAGTGTGTGGTAGAAGAACTCAAGAAAGTCAAAGTAATTCTCTCTACCCATGAGTTGTTAAGGGATCTTGCAATTAGGGGTGCAATACTAAGGTCTCTTGAAAGAGATATGCTTTTTGAACAAAAGGGTGCTTCAAGCAAGGCTAATACAAATACTTTGAAGGAGGTACTCTTGTCTGAGACAAGCTTGGGAAATTATGTACTAATAGTTGACCCTCAGGGATTGGAGGTTGAGTAAATCCTTATGTTACATGATATACCTAAGAAATTGACTCATAAAATCGACAGTACTGGAGCATCGGTAGAATCGGCAAAAGAGGTGGAAGAACAGGAAAATTTGATTGATGTTGAAAACATAAATGTTGCAGTCAATGTTGGTGAGCTTGATCACACTATTGTAGGTGAAGGCGTGCTTTAAGATCAGTTTGTGATACCTCTAGGTGAATTCCCTATTGAGGGGTTTTTTGTATATGACAAAGCTTCTACATTCTCATCCCTAATTCCTCATGAAGATAGTCAAACAGGTGAAATGTTCCATGTTGTCAATTCTGAATTTGTTCAACCTGAATTTCACCTTGAACATTTTAATAATGACTCTGACTCTATTTTGCATGTTTCAAATGCGAGAGGAATATTGCATCATCAGTTGAGACCTCCTGACAATAGAGTTATCTACTCTTCACAATTGGAGAATGATGAATACCACATTCAGCCTACAACAGTACAAAATCAAGTTGTTTCTTTCCTTACTGAGAATTCTGAAGCTTATCAATTTGATTATGGAGGTTTAGGAAAGACAACTTGCATCTGGATGAATCATGAATTTAATGAGTTACCTCAATTACTGATTATTCCCCATCTTGACTTGGAGTTTGAATGTTGCAATTTGGGAATTTATTTTGCTGAGTATAAAGATAAGTTTGCATTCTTGAGGACTATTGCTTTCACCTTTCTGCTTGTCCATGCTCTAAAAATCCAAATAGGTGTGGGTCTCAGTTTATCATGTCTAGTTATGAGTTATTTTGAGCCTCTTTGTACATAATTTTACATGAATAAATGCAGTTTGCTTTTTTTTTCTTTTGCTTTAGTCTATTTTCGTTTTATTTAGGATAGATTGCTTTAGGATTAGTTTTCTTTGCTTAGTTGAGATGGCTTTTGGTTTGCTTCTTTTTTGGTTAGTTTAGGTTTGCTTTAGGTTTCAGTTTGGTTGTTTCTTTGCTTCTTCGGCTTGGGTTTTTTCTGTTTTCTGGTTGGGGAAGTGTCTTTCCTGCACAATAATTATTCATTATCTAGGACTGTTCTGAGTATTTCATTGATGGACTTTAATCATGTGTCTTGAATGGATGGTCCAGGTCTTTCGTTATCGTCAAGTAGTCTGAATGTTTGATTTAAAGAGGATGCATAATTGGTTTGATTTGAACCTGAAGTATTCTGAAATCTTATATATTTCATATATCTTAAGAATCTTGAGGTTGCAGTAGGGTCCTTGTGAGGTCTTGTTAGGTGAAAAATCTTATTTCTACTTCAGTGCCACTGTGGTTCTCGGCCCTGAGTGTGAGCTTCATTGCTTACAAGGTGAAAGGGAAAGTTTAAAAATAAAAATCTTAAAAGAATATCAAAAAAAGAAAAAGAGAAAGAGAATGTTGAAAATCAAAAGAATGAATTCAACTTATCAGGAGTATCTGAATATCTCTATCAGGGCTATGGACGCCTGACTGGCAGTAAAGATATGTTCGGGAGAATCACAGCGATAACCTCGTCGGGGCTATGGACGCCTGACTGGCAGCGAGGCTCTATCCAAGTTATTTTTCAAGTTAGAATCTTCTACGTAGCCTAACTGACTGAACTTGGTTTCTGCAATAGCTCAAGGAGGGAAATGAACTCACTCACACATACTTGGATTTTTAAGTTTATGGAAGGTTCAGTCTACCTTTGGTTCTGATTCTTTAATTTGGCATTTTGATTTTTTTCCTGATAGGGAGATCGAAACCAAATATTTTGGGTTCATGATTCTTTTTCATCATCAAAATTCTCTTGAGCATTTTCCCAGTAGGAGTCGCCATTTGTTGTGCAGTTTTTGCACACAAGCCCCACTAAAAGCAGGGACCCCCTCTTGCTCTAGCCTTAGTCACTTTTTGATCCTTTGATTCTGGAATTTTTTTCCCTTCAATGTGCTTGAATGCTTATTCAGCTCATGCAAATAATCCCCTGAAGTTATTCATTGAAAATCCTATGTCTCTGGGTGATTTTTGGGGTTTTTGACTATTTTTGGGAATTTCCTCCCTAAGCGAAATTCCCCGGTTTTCTTAAAAACCTGACAAGGAGGACTTTACATTGCATTTTGAAGATTTCAGTCCTTCGCGGAATTCCACACCCACTGGATTTTTCTAAAATTCCTTTATCCCCTTGGATTCCCAAAATTTGTCCTAGCCCACTTGAAGAACCTATGTGCTTGATTTGGTTCGTCATGTAAATTCTAAGGTTCTTGAGATTAATTTATTGTGCTAATGCTATCCTGGAAAATGGAATTTTCAGTCACTATTGCACAATTGTGCGAGAAAGCTAGTTTATATATGCTCACATTTCATTGTCTTCTATTTTCATTTCTCCTCCGATTTCTGAGTGGATTTGGTTTGAAGGTTGAATCCTCTAAAATTGAAATTATGTCACATGGTCAATATTTGGCATGGGATGGTGGTTTATTTGTTATTTGCACTTAATTCCTGTATCATGCTATTTGTTGGTCATTATTATTTAATCCTGGCATGATTGGTTTCACTGCCTGGTTTCACTACCCATTTATATAAAAGGTGGACACACGATAATTATAGAGTTCGAATTTTCTATTGTCACTCCTAATCATGTTTCGCAGGTGCTTGGCACATTAAATAGGGGAATAATATGGAAATATAGAGCACCATGAAAGCTCAGGTATTCTTCATATATGAGGATTTCAGAAAATCCATGCCCTTTTGGATACCCCGAAGAGTCAAGATTTGTGAAAAATGCAAGTGGAGTTGGTGGAATTAGTAGAAACCATCTGAGGATCATGTTCTCATTATGTTAGTCATGTATGATGTTATTTGGTTTAAATCAAATGATTACATTGGACTAATTCTAGCGGATAACAGGGGTATTCTTAAGTCGGCTAAAACATATTTTGAATTCATTAACTCTGAGAGGAATAAGGGTGCAGTGTGTTGCAGAGAAGGACGGTGTGGAGATCCCTTGATGATGTGATAGTTTGAAATTAGAGGAGGCTTCTAAATGGTGCAAAATAAATTCTCAATGAAGAACAAATCTCACAAAAATCCTTCCATGTCAGAATTTCCCTGGACATCAAATTTCCCTGAGGTGCCAAATTTCCCAAGACATCAAAATTCCCCGAGGTGCCAAGTTCCCCGAGAGGTCTAATTCCCCGAAGGTTGGAAATCCGCGAAGCCATCAATTCTTCGAGGGATAAAAATCTCCAAAGAATGAAGAATATGGTAATGGCTTATCATCATTAGAAGGATGCTCATCAATTTTTTCAGTTGGCAAAGCCATCTGAACGAGAATAAATCTGAGGAATGAAGATACCACTTGAATGTGCAATTAGAGGAAATTTGACATAAAATAAATTGATGTGATATACAGTCTTCTACGAAGTCTAAAATGAATTTTGGATATCCAAAGTTTTAAAATTCTCACGGTTTCCTTGTGGTAAGTCCGCGAAAACTATAAAGTGATGAGATCGGGAATTCTTTGTTGCGGCGGTATTTGCAATGAAGTGAAAATCATGATATTCATGGCACTTGAAGAAGGTGTAGGTGATGTTGCTAATGATTGTGAACAGTTGAAAATGTTGAATGGGAGAGTTCGTTGTTTGAGCGATGTGAATTAAGAGTACCAGTGTAACATTTTACACGTGTTATTCAAGGAAATGTTGTAATGAAGACCATCTGGTTAGTATACAACTACACAACGAAGGTAGTGGGATCTGCAGCAAAAGCGAGATATCCCAAGTGGAATGTTGAATGAAATATTCAAAGATGGACCCCGAGCTTTAGCATGACAAACAGAAATGTATACTCTAATGCATTTTAGGTTGAATAGGAGTTCAATATTTGTGTGGCATGGAATCAAAGGAGGATCAAATACCGACAACTATGGAGAGATCTTACTAACAGAGGAGTGCATACAGAGTAAAGTTATCTACAAGGGACTTTTTGGTATTAGTATGAGGTTCCATGTTATTTTTTCATCCATGTGGAGGATATTGACTTTAAATGCGAAGAAATAAAGAAATCATGATGACTGATAAAGGACAGAATTGTTAGAAGTTTTCCAGTTTGCAAGTCTACTTTTCATGTTACAAATAAGATCCATGATAAGATCTAAAGGGGGTGTCTTGTCCCTTTTGTCCTTTTCTAAGCAAGAGTAGTAAAATTGCATTAGTATCTTAGAGGATAAAAGTATTTATTCCTGGATTTAAGTGGGTATGATTAATGATAGTAATCTTATAAGTTTGTATAATAATGGCCCAGGGGTACAATTTGAAGAATGCAGAAGATGAAGCTTGGAGAAGAAAACTAAATTCCCTTGACACCTAAATAAAAAAGTGTGCCAAACAAGGAGTTTTCGAATTGCCCCAGGATTCCCCTCATATGGATGTGTGCCTAACAGGCTACCAGAAGGATTTTAAATTTCTATTTAAGAAATTGAATGTGCGCCTACATATGGAAATGTGTAGATGGATAAACTATTCAAATGGACCTATACTGCAA
>VDFB02047230.1:320557676-320575176 GCA_007258455.2 Sequoia sempervirens | reverse complement strand
TGTTGTGTAAAGTTAGTTTGGGCCTCACTTTTGTGCTAAGTTCAACTGTGAATGCTTGTTTACATTGTGCCAGCAGTTGGGTATGTGAATGAATGTTCAAAGTCTGAAAATCTTTAGATTTCCCCAGAAGATCACACCATTTCTGTGTAGTTGTAGGTTTGTCCTTGATCAAGCAGAGATCGGTTTTATTGGGGATCTGTCCATTTGCAGCTTTCATCATTATTGTGATTGATCTTAGGAGTTAGAATAGAATAGAATCTCTCTAAACCCTTCTCTCTTTTGCTGTTTATTTTGAATCCGGGTTAGTTTTAGGATTGAAAGCATCACCATATTGTTGCATCTGATGAAAATTCACTTCCAGCATTGTTCATTTGTAAGGCCCCTTGTGATTACCAGCATTTTCACATATTATCTGAGTTGTTTATGCATTGTCATGACCTGACACCCGAGAGACCTTGGGGTGATTTTTGATAACTTATTGTTAAAGATTACCTTTCAAGAGAGATAGAATATTGCATTATTCTGAGTTGTTGGTTGTGCAGAAAAACCATCATCACTAGCCTTTTTTGGATCCCACTAAGTGATTGTCATTCTTCTTACCATAGATTGCATTTACAAATGTCATTGAGCTACATATTGTGTTCTTTCCATGAAGGACTATCATAAATCATTGCTATAACTTATAAGCCATAGTCCTTATCATCACTTTTTCCTTAAAAAAAAGGTCTCTATTACATTCAAAGGGGCTGTCATAAGGTCTTATTCTCAGTCATAAAGACTGATCATATTCATATCAAGGTCATTGTCACTCTAATATGCTAAATTTAATCATGGTGAAGAATGAACTACCTTCATCTCTTTGACTGTGGTCTATAAGGCTACCTCATAAATGATTAATACTATGAATGTACATTTAATACCAAGCATTTTCATAGTGTTTTCATGTATTTAATACCTCTACCTTCTCAAGCATAAGATCATGTTAAACTTCACCATTCACATATGTTGCGTCTCCAATCATGAATGATGGGTTGCTTGCCACTGTGACTACATCTTCTGGCTAGAATGGTGCAAGCTAATGAAACATACCCTAGAATTTAAACATTATTATCTCCCCTTTGTCTCCTTGGAAGCTATCTTATCATTCATGATAAGGGTTGCAAAACCAGTGAAAAACAATTGCTTAGTCCCTTGCACAGGCTAGATATTCCATAGAAGTTTGGTATAGGGTTAAAATAGTGTTATCACAGTCATGCAAGAAATACTTTCCACTACCTCTTCCACTTCACTACTACCTTTACAACCCTATCACTATGGTTTACATGCCAAAGAAAATTGAATGCAAACATTGGTTGTCCTGTCAAATCCCTTGAAGGTTTTTGACTACAATAATGAAAAGATTGCCACTTAGAAGTAGCAATTATTGGGCTGCTATTTGTAAAACTTGATCTACCTTATGTAGACAATAAAACCACCATACTTTGATGCAATACTTCTCCCTTTTGTTGTTTCTTTGAAACCCTAGGCTATCCAGGATTATGTGACTCAAAAATCCTACTCAATGATTAAATTAGCACAGGTTTAAAGCATGAAAACTCTCTTGACCTACTGTTGCTTAATTTCTTTCAACAGAGAGATATGAAAGACATCCTTCACAAGGAATATGCATTCTCAATCACCAATACTTGTTTGGATGTCTCAATCACCTTGATAAAAAAATGTTCTTATTCCAAGTAAATACACTTGAATGAGTTGTGTATATTGCTATCCAATTTGGAGTATTTGATACTCAAATGTGGCTGGTATATCATTCCTCTTGTATGCTTCTTAAACAAAATTTTAAATTCATCCTACTCCAAATATTCCATAGCTTCATGAATACTACTACTTTTTTTTTTTACCAAGAGGTGCATTCTTGGTATGCTCCATGAGTTTTGGCTCCTAATTATTATTTTTCATTAGTGCTCCTACTAACAAAGTTAATAAATATTACAAGAAGGCTTCTCACTATTTGGAGCTAGCTACTTGATAGTATCATTAGTCTAAGGTTCAGCTACTCAGCAGGTCCAACTCAGTTCTAACATGCAAGGGTATACTTATTAATTTATTCATAATTAATTTCACACATTTTTCCATCTCTGCTTTGTATGGATCACCAACCTCTTCAACATAAATAAATGACACCCCATGTGCACTAAAAAATATCATTACTCTATTGTCCTTTCAAACCTCTAGAGCTCTTTCTCAATTAAATTTTTCATAGCTTTGATATATCCTTCTTGTTGATACCATGAAAGTATTATTATGTGTTGCATCTTCAATAGATACTCATCTTCCTGAAAATATTTTCTAGAAGATAGAAACTTGAGCTACTAGTATAGATTGACAATTGAGGATAGAGTGTAATGATGAGTTTAGTGATTCCATCACTCTTTGAGTCTTTACTTATCCAATACCTTCTTTTGTAAATGGATGCTAGCAATACATTCCTATGTATAGTTTGGTAGGCACTTACTTTTGTTCAAGAGTTTCAACTAATGCAATACCCTGTTCACTTGTCATTCTTTGAAGGGATGAACCCCATTGCTTTCTTTTATGAAAGAAGCTAGTATACCCATGGGATAAAATGTTTCATTTGGTACTAGTCAATAATCACTCACGTAAAAATAGAATTTACATGTCTTCTTGTATGCATTGTTTGTAAACCCAGTATTTATTTTTTGTGCACTCCATATCCATTCCTAAAATGTTTTAGGGGTTGTGCATGCATATGCAATCTTATTCTTATTGCTTGAGTTTTCTAATTTTTGTGACATTGTTTCTTTGGAGTGTACAAGATTTGTAGAGTTGTTCAAATAGAGTTTACTTGATAATTTTGTCCAATATATCCCAAGAATACATGTGGGAGAAAATTTTGTCAAAGCTAATATTTTTCAATTGTGTACTCCTTATTTGTTATTGAACTTTGACTGATGATTGTATCTAAAGTGGCATTTTGATATCAATGTGTAGAAATATTTGGTTTACTTAGTATTATTATTTTTGGGTTTAAGATTACATATCATATATTTGATAGGTAAAATTGATCAACCTATTAATATAAGATATTTTACGACTGCAGTAGAGAAAGCATTGCATATACTTGCTAGGTGTTTGTAACAAAACAATATTCAACAATACTTTGAATGGTAAAACTTTTAAGTCAAAAACTTACCTCGACTTAGACATATTTAGACACAAGCATGTACAAACATAAATAGTGATACTTTTCAATTGTTAACATATTGGCCTATAAAGAGAAAAATCATTGAGTGTAGCTATAGAAAAAAAGTGAAAAACTATGAAGGACATAGCAATTTCAGAAAGTGGTTAATGTGCATGCTAGTGGAGGCTTAGGTGGTGCTTGATTGTCAAAAGGAAAGGGTATCTCTCCTTTTATTTAGTTTGTTTACACCTTATTTCATAGTATTTTAATGATGACTCGAAGTGATAATGTAGTGCCCCTCCATATTGGACTTTTTGGACATTTGTGTAAGTTGCTTATTTGTGATCTCGTTGTGTAGTATGTTATTGGATTATGGGGTAAACATAATAGTTTTATATGGCCTTGTTTAATCAATTAATTAGATTAAAATTGATTTACAAGGTAATTTAAATGAATTTGGAAATTAAAATAATAATCAAATAAATTAATTTTATGAAATATAAAGTAAATAGTTATTATTATATGAATAAATTAAATTTCCTTGTTAAAAATTATTGTATTTAATTATAATTGATGATTTATTATCATGTGAAGATAATTGTTTAAATATGTAAAAACAATGTGATTTTAAATAAATATTGAAGATAAGATTTTTGAACTGATGTTAAAACACGCAAAAATGGAAAAAGATGGGGAAAAGATAATGCGTGCACATGCACGACTTCGAATGGGGTGTCGATCAGGAAACTTGCCATTATGGTTATTTTTGGTTTCAAAAGTTTATCTCTGTTCTCGTACATAGGAATCTGGGTAGGAAATTTGATTTTTATTCTGGCTGTTTTGAGAGTTGTTAATCTTCGATATTGATATCATATCATCTTTTCTCCATTCGAATTCAATGTTTTGTGTGATGGAACTAATTAAATTGATGGTTTGTTCTGGGCAGTATTCACCTTCCTCTGTTGATCTTCCATTTCTTTTAATCCTCCAGATTCCATTATGCTTGACAACTGATTAGGCTTGGTTGCTTGGGTTTCAATATTTTCTCAAACTGATCCTTTATGAATATAGTTATATTTTTTGTGTGTTTTGTTCGATTGGTTGGGGTGAAGGCCATAGTTAAGTTTATATGCAAACCCTTAGGTGTTTATTTTTGAATTCTGTGTAGTCCTTGATGACTTTTTTTGTTCTATCGATAGTATCACAAGTAGACGCCATTCCAAGTAATGCTTGCAGACTACGTTTGGTAATTGTCAATAAATTTAGTTGGAATAATAGTCAGCAGATTGTGATAATTACTCACCATTCTATGGAAAAACTATCTGACTTGTGATGTCGCTTCATGATATAGGAAGGAGAATGTTGTTAGTTCCTTATTGCATTTGATAGATGAAGATTCTGATTTAAGTACTTTGAGTTTTGGCTTTCATGCCAGCATAGGGTTTAGGTAATCCGATGCATATGGTCAAATATATCGATGCTTTTGTTTCATAGAAATTTGTCGCATCCATACTCCATCGTTGTATCCTTGTTTTGGACGGTTGCTTACAATTAAGTTTGGCGATCCCCTGTTGCTTTGTTGTTCATTGAAATTGAATGTGAGTAGTTATTCATCTGGTTAGAATTTGGCTTATGCAGTCAATTTAGAACTTCACTTATATGAAGCTTTTGAACCATTAAACCATTGAACCATAGGCTGGAGTAAGCATTGGATGAAGTATGTTATGTGTTATGTTGTGTCTCCATTCATTTCCCCACAAGAAACGCACCCCCATAAGGTTGTCCTCTATTGCAGTAGATTAGTAGAGTCATTTCCAGATCTATTTTCTTTTGTGGTCTCCATATCGATTTGGTATATGGGAAGAATTCACTGTTGTATACCATTATCAAACTATTGATATCAATGCCCTTTTCGAAGAATCCTCCTTTGGTCATTGGGTTTTGGTTTAAGTTGGTATTATGTAATGCCCCACCGTGCGAACCCCAAAGGATAATTAGAACTTAACAAAATTATAGCACAATTTTTTTTTTAAAGTACAACATAACATAAGATGTACATTAACTTACAATACATGTAATGCAATTATATCAATGTAATAACAACCATGTCCTCTGGGGTACACGTGATAGCATTACTAAACATGAACCCACTTCTTAACGATACTTAACAAATCTCAAAATTACATTGTGAACCCATAATATAGAATAAGTAAATAAATGTGCATACATCCATAAATGAACATGTAACATAATCAAGTATACATATATATATATACATTACAATGATCAATCAGAGTGACCAAGTATATCGCAATTATGATATGAAATTACATCGTTCAAGGATTACATCAATACAATGGTACTTCCCAACATGAACAGGAATAGTACAATAACATGGAATAATACAACTAAGAAGAATGAGTTCCAACACCAAGAAAAGATCCAACTTTGGTACATCCCTAGAGTTTTTGCATGAGGGACCACTCTGCACATTTGGAACTTTAGATGGGGAACCTAATGGGGTCCTTAGCACATTCCACCCAACCACGTGGACCTGAAAGCCCGCCCCCCATGCTAGGAGTTGAAAAGAAAGATCCTCAACCAAAAAGTCAAGCGAACCAATGGAAACCAAGACTCCAAAACAAAGGCAACAACAACAAAAGACAACAATCCCATAACATTGCCAACACATAACCACAACAAAAATAATGAAAAGTCCAAAAAGAACCAATTACCAATATTATACATCAACACTAAATAACCATAAGAGGTGCCATCAACAATAGGATTCAAAGCCTTCAAATGAGATCACAATATCAACCGACAATAAATATCAAAGTAACCTTTCATTATCATCAATAAATTTTCCATAAGGCATATATGCAACACTAAATGACAGAAATGAGACTTCAACAACAAACATCAAGAAAAAATTGCCTCAACAAACATAAGATACAGTAGCTTCTGGAGGAAAACAAAAAAATCACAAGGTATACTACGGGAGAGTGTCATCGCACGACCCTATCATGGGTTATCCTGGCCTCTCAACAGGCACCAACCCCCATCTATGGTCATCCTGGCTGCCTCTCACTAGGTGCCAGCCCCATAGGGTGACACATGTGGGACCACTAGTAGTCTCTCATGAGGAAAAGGTAGCGATCTTGCCGACCATGGCCTTCTCATCCCATCCTTAGTCTGTGAAATCACTAACAGTGTGGATGAGGAAACTTACTTATCTTTAGTTAATGTACTCCTACCCAAACCCACTAGTTAATTTTATTAGGTTTTCACTTATTTAACCAACTCTTTCATGGGTTATCCAAGCTTCCCATTTGTGCATCGGCCCCCATGAAGAGCCACTCTCCCTAATAGCTCTAAACTAAAATTCACAACAACTAGGGGTATACCAAACATTAAAGACACAAAGCTGGTGCATGTGCGAGACATGAACTATCTCACCCAAGAATCACAACGAAGGAAAAATAACAACACAAGGTAACACCCACAAGAATCGAAACAAAGGCTAGATCATGAAATTCTGAGAACACAACTTTCCCACTTCCTTTGGAAGCCTACTAAACAAACTTCCCTTGACTCCAACAGGGAAAGTATCAATGCTATGAGTTCCCACAAGACTAAATACCAAAGCACATCAAATTGAAATTGATTCAAGGGAAAAAAAAACACCCTACTTAATACTCATATCTCAATCAAGTAACACACTAGAATCCAACATACTCCATCCAAAATTCAATAGATAAGATATCCTCAAATCAAAACAATCGAAGAGGAAGATATATTAAAAAAAAAAGAACAAAACCATAAAGATCAACCCTTAAATTCACAAATTCAATCCACGATCAATCGTGAAAGAATAGTAGACAGTTAATTGCATCCTATTAATTTGTCCCTTACAGAGTCATTTAATAAATTGTATAAACATATTTACTACAAGCAACCGAGTAAACATTAAACATGAAATCAACATCTAATATCAATTCAACTATTAACTAATTAAGAACCAAGGCCTCTTTCAAGGATAATGTATTTCATTTATTTAACTACCAAAACATTAACTTCACAAAACAAAAGCAAGGAACTTCAAGAACATATTAATATCTTAATATTGAAATTACAACTTAACATGATCTAATATCGATATTCCAAATTACTAATTGCATAATAAATCCAATTAACCAAAGTTTACATTCATATATTCTCATACATATATAATTATATACATACAAATAGAATAGATTGAGTTGCAGTTCTAACAATGTAAAATAAGATATTAAAAGATAATCACTAATTTTGAAAACAACATATAACAATATATATATATATATATATATATATATATACAATATACCAAATTAAATCAATAATCAAATACCATATGAACAATTCAAATGTAGCTTTAAGGAACTATTGTTTCACTATTCTATTACCTCTATTTAACTTCTCAATGCATTCTGCTACAAAATCATTTATTGAAGGACAAATGTTTTCAAATAACTAAATCCTAGAGAATTTCCAACATCCATCATTTAGGTTTTATTTAACCTATGCACATAAAATTATATATATGTATATTTCAAAAGCCAAACAAAAGTACAAACTATCAAATAAATTCTTACACCCCAAGCTATGCATTTTAATTAGATTTTGAGCAACATAAACCCTTTGGTAACCATTCCCTAAGCAAGTACATCGAGTAAAAGCCTATGTAAAGTTATATAACTATGTTCCAAGGCACATATAATCCATTTCCAACATTCTGTATCAATTGCAGCTTTGATTGTAGGATTGAGAACTATAGCAAAGATCTTGTTCCTAAGGATATAATGTCTCAATTTTTGATCCTAACTAAGGCGAGGGCTTGCTTCTCCACATTTGGGTATTTCAGTTCTGCATCCTTCAATTGTACACTCATAAATGCTATAGGGTGTTCATTTCCTTGGTTGAATTTTTGAGTTAATATAGCAACATCAGAGTGGTCAGAAGCAAATGAGTATACGTAGAATGGTTTGGCATAATCGAGACTTACTAAAACTGGAGCTTCAGCAATAGCTCTTTTTATTTCAGCAAATGCTTCCTTCGCTTCTGTATTCCACTCAACTTTGGCATCCTCCTTCATCATCGCATTCAGTGGTTTAACTATCTCAGCAAATCCAATGATGAACTTCCTGACAAAATTGATTTTGCCAAAGAACTTCATTTCTTTTTTACTATTAGGTGGTGGAATTTTGAGAATAGCCTCTATGTGTTCTAGATCAATTGCAATCCCCTTCTCAGAGATAATATGCCCTAATAACTTACCTTCTGTAACCCCAAAGATGCATTTCTTCGGGTTGAGGGATATCCCAAATTCTCTACATTTATGAAAAAATTTGCACAAGTCTAAAATATGGTCACCTCTATTTTTGGAGAAGATGGTAAGGTCATCCATGTAAATGATTGTGCATTTCCCAACTATGTCTTTGAAAGCTATGTCTATTGCTCTCTGGAATGTAGCTCCAACATTAATCAAGCCAAAAGGCATCCTTCTGTAAGTGAAAGTAGCCCACTTAGTAGTGAAAGCAGTCTTGTGTCTATCCTCATATTGCACCATGACTTGGTTATATCCTAAGTAACCATCCAGAAAAGACATCATCTGGGATCCGTTGACAATCTGTAGTACCTCATCCAGTGAGGATACCAGATAGTTATCCTTTTCTAATGCCCTGTTTAAGTTCCTAGAATCTACACACAGTCTGATTTTGCCATTTTCCTTTCATACAGGAACCAGGTTGGCAACCCAAGTAGAGTGTCTAATTGGAAATATTATCCTCGTAGACAACAACTTATGCACTTCCTTTTGTATTATGGGTTCTAGCAAAGTATTAATAGGCCTCTACCTCTGCCTGAAAGGTCTCACCTCTGGACTAAGAGGGATAGTATGAGTTATGACAGATGTATCATAAGTTTTCAAGTCCTCATAACTCCAAGCTATCACATCTAGATATTTGTGTAATGCATCAATGATTCCCCGTCTTTCTTCTAGGGTGCACACTTTTCCAACAAGAACATTTTTTACATCCTCCTGAGATCCTACATTATACTTATCACATTTTCCACTAATGGACTCTTTCCTAGTGTCTTGATCCTGGTCTTTGATCTTATCCAAATCAAAAATCCTCTTTAGTTGCACCATTCCTCTAGGAATCATGTTGGTCTTCAGGTTGATTACCCCCTCTAGATCTATCTTTGCTTCTTGGAGCTCAGTTTCATCAATGATGTGAGAAGCAAAAACATTTGTATTTGTGATAAAATCTAAAATATGCTTGTCATCTTCAAATACCTGGAAGTTGGTGACATTGTCAGGTACTGAGGGTACTGGAGTCAGCTCTACAGTGAATTTATTTAATCTTGAAAGAGATAAAGGCTACAGAGTACTAGCCACCTGGGCCAAGGAATCAGCTGTCTGGTTCTTATTTCATGGAATCAGCTAAATGTTGAAGGCATCAAATCCTTCAATAAGGTCCCATACTCTGTGTCTGTAATTAGTCATCCTCCTGTCGTAACAGGAATATTGTCTCCTAACTTGCTTAACTACTAACTCAGAATCTCCATACACTTGCAAAATTTTAACCTTCTTCTTCAAGGCCATCAACAATCCATGAACTAAGGCTTCATACTCTGCTACATTATTGGTACAGTGGAACTGAAGTCTATGAGCAGCGAAAAATGTCCTACCTTTTGGGCTGATTAGCTCAAATCCTGCTCTAGCCCCTTGTTTTGACTTGGACCCATCGAACCTCAGTGTCCAGCATCCAGTGACTGCGGGGTCTCTTGCTACATCACTTGCACTATTACTAGTGGGTGGCCTTTCAGAAGGCATCATTCCATTTCCTTTAGGATCTTATGTGACACTCAGGTTATCAATTCTGGTTGTAGGATCAGGATTGGTATGTTTTTGTATTTGTTACACTGCAGCTTGGCATAAGCAAAAGAATTCAATTGGAAGTGAAGTATTATAATTCTCAGACCAATTGGGAAAAGAGTAATCAAAGTCATTCTTTTTCTTAATCGAATCTAATCTTCACATTTTTACGATCTCTTGAAACTATCTAACAAAGCTAGCTGATTATCCTTTGATCATCATTACTTTCAGCTGGTTCACCATTATCTTTAACTGGTTCCATTAGGGCTTCAGTATCACTAGGCTCTGTCGTAAGGTCAATAGACGTTGTGTGGAACATAAGAACCTCCTCCACATTTGGTTCTTCAAGAGGAGCAGTAAGCATATGGTTTCCCATACTTACTTCTGACACCAGGATTTCCGTTGAGGTCTTTTGGTATTCTATGATCATATATTTCATCCTGGGTTCTCTTTCAATCCTGATCTGGTTTGGCACTCCCTTCCAAGGAAGCCACATATGGGAATGATCAGTAGAAACATATCCATTCAAGGCCCTGGTAAAGTCCCTTCCCAAGATCAGGCCATAAGCATCAAGTACGTCAGCTACCTATATATTGATTACTTGTTGAATCCTAGGATCAAAAGCAATCTGCATTTGGATCATGTTTAGTTCTCCTACCACATTGACTTTAGTCCTATCCAACTATGTGACTTTCTTCTAAGATTCAGCAGGAGTAATTCTGATAGCTCTACAGACATCGAGGGGCATAACATTGGTTGATGTACCCGAATCTAGCAGACAATTATGTAAATTCTTTCCAAATACGTGGATGAAAATTAGGAATGGAGGGATATTTGTTTTCCCTTGAAACAGAGTCAATGAAGTATCTACTTGAACAACCTAAGATTTGTCCCTTTCCTTCCTAATGTCTCCAGGGGGTGTATGAACTTGATCCTAAGGCTGATTTTTCCTTCCTATTGGCTGAGAACTAGACACTTTATGGATATTCTTGCTAATTGATTTATCTTGAGACCTGTAATTTGCTTCATAGGAACCTAGGACTGCATTCCTAATGGATGGGACTCTTAATAGCTCAAATGTAGATAGATTTACCTTTAATTTCTGGAGTTCTTTTGCAACATACAAATCCAACTACTCTCCATTCAAATCAATGGGGGTCTCCCTCGGGTATTCCACCATCTTTTCTTTACTTGCATCAACATTTCTTCCTTTTGGTGTATCAGGATGTACTCCTTGAGATAAATATTGCTTAGAGACCTAAGGCAAGCTAGATTATTGCTAGCATTAGGGTCCAGAGGAGTGTTGAAATTATTTGGTGGGATGGAAGTAGTGAAGGGGCCTCCAGCCTATGGGCACCTGCCTATGGGCACCTGTGTGGTAACTCCCTCAAATTGTACTTCTTGATAGGTCTCTAGAAGGTTTGCACTTCTTCAATGTAAGCTTCTTCGTCTCTGGGACCATTGTCATTCATTGGATTCTCATCAAATAATTGTGTCATTTCATCTCCATTGCATACCTAATTTGTTTCTTCCTCTAATTGGTCAGAGTCATTTTTTGGTACATTGTCCTTACTTTGCGGAAAAGGAGCATGGTTTAATACCAACAATGGTGAATCATAAGGAATAGAGGGTACTATCTCTTGACAAGTTGCATTATTCTCCACCTCATACTAAAAGATTGAGGCTGTTGTTTGGAACTCTTAACAATCCAGCTCAGAATGCTGACTAGTCTTATGGAGCTTGCACCATCCCGATAAAGCAACCTTAGCCAGGTATACACTGCTAGGAGGCTTCTCTTGATTTACTGGCTGACCGACGGACTGATTGACAGGTTGATTGGTTGGTTGATCTATGAAGTGGGAACTCCCCCATTGTTGGGACCAGTGTTCCAAGTCCTATTCTGTCCTGACTGCTGCCTTCTTTCGAATCCTTGTCTGCCACCTAGCGCTCTGTCAAAGTTCTGACCTGATGGTTGTCCATTATCATAATTCTTCCTTCTTTCAGTATTATATCCTCTGTCATTGTTGTATCCTCTATCATTGTTATACCCTCTATCTCGACATTGCCTCCTATCAAAGTGTTGTCCTTGTGGATTCTCTCTATTCTGATTGGACTATATATTCCTCTAAGCAGCCTGCAACTGACTGTTCTGGTTCCTCAAGTAGGTCACCTCCATATTTAGTTTTTTTATTTGTTCAGACATCTCATCCAGTCTTTCCTTATCAGGACTACTGTATGAAGGTTGAATTGCATTATTCTAGGAATGTCCTACTGCAGCATTGGCATTTAATGACTGGTTCAAGACTTCAGAATTTTGCAGGTAGGAAGGATAACTAGCCTGAGGCTAGGTATGTAGAGGTTGGTTCACATTTGCTGAGGGTAACCAAAGGTGGATGGAGCTTGTCCCATTGGAGGTCCTAGGTAAGGGACCAGAGGTAACTGAGGTACCTAGCTCATGATCGGAGTATGGTTCGTGAAAGCTTGATTGAGAGCTGGAACTTGTCCAGGGTGAGCAACGGGTCCTAATGAGGGTAAAGGCCCATATAAATTTTTCCTTAGATTCGTGCTAACTTTTATAGCCTCTACATATGAATCTAGTAAACTCTCAGGGGGGTTATTACTCCATTTCATAAAAGTAGTTGTTAAACTGTCAAGTCCTTCTTAATAGACTTCTAGGGTAGTGGCTTCATCAACAGCATACGAGGTCTGTAATCTGGTATAGGCTCGATGAAACCTATTGTTGAAAGACCCTATGGGTTCATTAATCTCCATCTTCACATGAGTAAACTGATGGTAGAGTTCATTAGAACTAATGGGGATTCGAAATTTCTACAAGAAAGTAGCTTCTAGCTCAGTCCAATGTTGGATAGATCCAGCAGCTAAGTGGTTATACCAATAAAATGCATCTTCCCCTAATGAATAAGAAAATATCCTACATGCTACATCCTCATGGTTTACCCCTCTATCTTTAAGGCCAGTCTGAAAGATCCTAATGTGCTCCTCAGCGGTCCTATTCGGGTCATTAACATGGAATTTTGAACAGTTAGGAGTTCTTTGGAATATCATTGTAGATAAGCCCGAAACTTCGGAGGGAGGGTTGGTTGCCAAAGCCATTATTAGTTGAGGTGGGGGTGGTAATGGCTGATTTATGATTGGCTAAGGTTGTGGACTGGGAATGGCCTCAGACTCAGATGAACTTGATGAAGATGGGGATGATGGAAATGAGGGGGGTGGATGGGATGATGATGATTCTCCCCTTCTGTTGGTCCTTCTTGACCTAGTAGGGTCTGGTAACTCTTGAAATTCCTACTCTCTTGGAGCAGACCTTGTTCTTCTTCTGAATCTCTTAGGAGAGATGGCGTTCAAAATTGATCGGCTTTCTTTTCGAGGGCCCTCCTGGCCTTGACATTGTTAATCATTGTTTTAGCAAAACAAAAACCTGAGGATAAGATGTGATATCTTATCTCTCTTAAAGAGTAAATCTCTATCGGTAGAAGCCTCAAGGAATAACCTCCAAAGGTGTTCATGGAAGGTCTTGACAATGCATAAACAACTTCGATTGGTAAATGTAAAATTGCTGGTAATCACAATGGGACCTTACTACAAGCAAGCTATGGGATCGATTTTGTCAAATTTAACAAACTGGTGACACTTCAATCCTAATTTAACCCAATAATGAAAGAAATAGCAAAAGAGTAAGGGTTTCAAAGAGATTTCTAAATCTAAATTTACTCCTAAGATTAACAATGAAAGTAGCCAATACCTAGAATGGACCAATCCTTCAAAACTGATTTTTGCTTGACCCAGATAAATCTGCTACCTTACAGAAAACAGTGCAATCTTCTAAGGCTTTTAAGATTTTCAAACCATGAACATGCATTCAAATGACCCTATTGCAGTTGAAATGAACAACATTCATGATTGAACTAAGCGCAAGGAATATAAAGTCCAGGATAACTTTGCAAAGCAACTAACAATCAGTTGGTTGCAAAAAGTATGGATTGAAGGATTGCTACAACATTCAAGTATCAAACTACCGACATCATTAAATCAAATTTAATCTAAACATTAACCTCCTAAAAAAAAATTAAAGATGGAAAACAAGAACCATGCAAGACAAGAGAATACCAGTATGGCACCAAATCACAATGACATTACTTATATTCAGATTGTCCACTGTAGCAACAACTCTGGCTTTCTGTTACAATATTTGCTTGGGAGTAGCTACTTGCTAATTTTAATCTACTTCTAACTGCTTTCCTCTAGCTTTCTGACTATCTAATTCTTTTACCTCTAACTATCTAACCCCTTACAAAGAGGCCAAATGCCCAATATATAGAAACTCCAGAGAAAAGTCAGCCAGGCAAGGGTTTTGCAGCAATAACTCCTCACAACCACCCGACCAAGAGAGTCTTTGAAATGGTCAAACAGGCAATAAACGCGCGTCCCGTTGAGGTTGGCCCCAGATCTGTGATGCAACCTGGTCGACGTGCGGGAAAATAATGGGAAGCACAAATTGCGCCGCCGCCCATCATCAGCCCCTTTCCTCGCCGTCCTTACGCCGATCCAACTCATTATGTAGCTTCAAGAACGCTCCATCTAGGTCAGCCACAGGCGGTACTGGTAGAACCCTAAGTCGCTTCTCAATGGACACAATTTCCTCCCTTGAGTGTTTGACCGACCTATCCCAGTTTTCCTTACATGTCAGATGCTTATCCATAACTGCGAGGTAGGTGGCCGCATCATCCAGTTGGTGCTCGAAAACAGAACCATCGTCAAGTGGTGCATACACATCATGCCACCATTCTCTCAACTACTCTAGGTTCAAGTACTTGGGTGCGATTCTCCTTCGTCCCATCATGATTTCAAAGAAGGCAATGGAGCCATCATAGACGCCAGCCAGGGTGTCATCAATATGCTTTCTCTATTTGTAAATTTTCTGCAACACCTTCTGCTGGATTTGCAACGTCTCAAACCATTCCCATGGCTCGACAGCTCGGGAGGAAGGAAGGATCCCGTCGCTCACCAATCTATCCCGGGTGTACTCCATTAGGGTTCTGGTTTTCTGCAAGAGGAGGTCGGTGTCTTCTTTATCCTATGCCATTACCTATTTCAACCACTCAATTGCTTTGACAACATCCTTTCCAGTTGATAAAACCTCCTTGATAGCTTCGTCACCTTTTTCTTGCGCCCCCTTCAACCAATTCACAGTGGCAAGGGTGGAAGCTTTCATCTTTTCAAGCTCCGTGATGGTTTCATGAGGCAGAGGATTGGCAACAGAGGAAGAGGGATTGATAGATTGTAGTGGCTTCATTAACTCCTCCAAGCATCTTTTGAGATTTTCATTTTCTCTCTTTAGCTCTTGCTTGGTCTTCATTTCCTTTCTCAACCTATCAATAATGATTGCACTGGAGCCCTCATAATCCTCAATGTCCTGTTCAACCGATGTAGGCCCAAGATTGAAAGTTTGTATATTGTAGTCACTTCCAGCCACATCGTGCATGTTTTTGTCTGGAGTAGGGGTGGCAACATGGACTACCTTGTTGTGTGCCTCATCCCTCTTAATCCTTGAGATCACTCTAGCCCTTTTCTTACCTTTATCTTTTCTGATTTTGGCTAGCAGTGCATCCCTATTTGGTGGACTATCCTCCACTACCACCTGTTTTCTTTTTATTTCCTTGTCAAGCCACTCAGGGACAACAGATTCCAATTGTGCCTCAGCCTGTTTCTGTTCATCTTGTTGACCTTTAGGTGTCTCCTCATTCAAATTCTGTTCATCAGGAGTCTCATCCACCTTACTCTCTGCCTCTTCAACATGCTCCCCCTCCTGTTCAGGTGATGAGATCATTTCCGCCTCTTCTTCTCTTGGAGGAGATCGAACTTCCTCAGTTCTAATGGGAGAATCTGTATGTGTAGTCATAGGAGACTGCATTGCCTTTTCAATCTCTACCTCCACACTGTGGAGATCTCCCGCATGGAATTCTTCACTTTCAACATCTGGATGATCCTCAACATTTTCTTCCTCACCCGGTTCACTTTGAATTTCATGAGTGGAAGGAACATCTCCAAGGTGCACCTCATGGGAGACAACCGGAGGGGAACCTGCCCTAGGAACAGTGTCCTTAGGAGAAGGAGTCCTAGACTTCCTTGCATACACTTTGGCCTTCTCCTCTGAGCTTTCAACATCTATTACTGGTGGGGTAGCTACCTCCTCTGCAACCTTGGAGCCAGCCTTCTCTGACAATTTTACAATTCTTTTCCTTTTGGGCACCGGAGCATCGACCTCAGGACTCTGCTCGGACTTCTTAGTCCTCGTCCTCTTCTTGGCCTTTGGCCTTCTCTATTTTTTTGTCTCTTGGGCCTCTGTTTCTTGTACATCCTTAATCTTGACTTTGAGAGGAGAGTCCAACTTGCCCTTGGCCTTAAGGTCTTGTTTCGTAGATTCTTCAGAAGTAGAATGGGGATCCAAATCTCCCATTAGGTCATAAGTGCACTTCACTCCTTTATTCTCCAACTCCCACAAAGTGTGTTTGAGCCACATCTTGGTAAATTTGAGAACATGATCCATCAATTGTTTTAGCTTTGTTTGTTCCTCCTCCAGCCAATCTAGATCACCAATTGGTTTTTCCTTTATGGCCTCATAGGCATGATCCTGGATCACGTTTCTATCATCCTCCAACTGGTCAGGAACTTCCCTTACATTATATAATCAAATTGACTCAACTAGGAGCCAGGAGAATTTCCTCTTTCTGACCTCGTACTCATCACTGCAGTTGGCCTAGTAGTCCTCCAAATTTACTTTGTGGCTATATTCTCTGCTAGCCTTCTTTTGAGCCTCTCCTGTGATGTCAAATCTAGATCTCCTAGAATGGAGAGACAGGCCAAGAGTACTCATTTCTTCCTCTGAAGCTTGGGCAGAACCAATGGAAGCACATACCTCTCCAGTGCCAATCCTTAGTGGAAAATCTCCACCAAATCTAGTCCTATGCTTGTCCTTCTTGACAATGGCATCAAAATCACAAATCTGCCTGGTGACTTCCAGCAATATAATGTGGTCAGTGGGGTATCTCAGAAGTCTGTATGGGGCTTTTTGGCAGCCGTCAATCTGAATGTAGGAGAAGGTTGGAAATTGGATAAACCGAGCTCCATATCTCTTGATGAGATCCTTGGCTTGATCTAAAATTCTGACATGCTCTGCTTCCTGAAGCATTCTGGTGATATGCATGGTAAATGCATCATTTTCTCTCCTATAATTTGAACCTCCCCAATGCAACTGAGGGAAAACTTCATAGATAATATCCTACCCAAAGGTGCCCCTTGTATCCAATCCTCTATAGGGGTGGAACCTAGCAAGTGCATAAACCAAATAGGAG
>VDFB02047230.1:320531290-320557576 GCA_007258455.2 Sequoia sempervirens | reverse complement strand
AGGCGTTCTATTATGACCCATTTTAGGCGTCCTTAAATAACATGTTCTATTATGACCCTTAGACATCCCTTAAGACATTCTATTATGACCCCTTTAGGCGTCCTATTAACATGTTCTATTATGACCCCTTTAGACACCCCCTTAAGACGTCATTATTTGTTTTGACAACTTATAAATTAGTGTTAGATGAACCCTTACCCTGTCCTAAAATTAATCCTATCCCTAAGCCTTGTTGTATCTGACCCTAATTGAAACCTAACCCTAACTCTAGTTGTCTCCTAATCTTAACCTTTACCCAAAGTTTTATCCTATAACCCTAACCTTAATTCACAGAGAAAATTTTGTGGGTCATATTTCTATTTCTTATGTACATAGTTTATGTGATATTCTTTTTTTTTCTTGTTATTGACACATGGAGACAAGACTTTTATTCATTTTTCATACACAACACACAATCATGATATTCTAAATGTGGGAAACAATGATGAAATTAATTTTCCTTTGGATTGAGCTCCATATTCATGATTTTTAAAATTTATCATGTGTGTACACTACGTATTCATCACCTAATGGTTACAATTGTTTTACATATACACATTCTTATGTTATCATATAATTTATGTGATATTCTATTTTTTTTCTTGTTATTGACACATGGAGGCAAGACTTTTATTCATTTTTCTTACACTACACACAATCATGATATTCTAAATGGGGGAAACAATGATGAAATTAATTTTCCTTTGGATTGAGCTCCATATTCATCATTTTTAAAATTTATCATGTGTGTACACTACATATTCATCACCTAATGGTTACAATCGTTTTACATATACACATTCTCATGTTATCATAATTTATATTTTTTCTAATGATTACCTCTTTCCTTAATTTTTAGTAGGAACACTTTTTTCCATTACTAGTGAGAAACTAATGTTGTCATTTTATAAATATGTACATTAGCTAATTATATCAATACCTTGTTAGATTTTTTCACTATAAAGAATTTTATTTGCTTAAGAGTTTAGAGCAATGACTTTATTTGTCAATTTAGTTAAGGAAAAATTAAAGAATAAAATAACAAAGAATGGTGATATCCATGATGTCCGGTATGAGAATTCCAAGTGCACCAACAATGTGAGGTAAAATTCAATTTATAGAACTAAATAAGTAGGTAAATCCACATGGGGTACTATATAATAAAATTAAAATTAATACATTAGAAGGAAAATATCTTCTTGTTCATTGAAAATTAAACCTAAAATTATTCTACAATTATGAAGTCTTCAGTAAATTTCACATTAATGTTCTATATTAATGTCTTCATTATGAACATAAAATGCATAAATGTACATGCGTAAATTAAAATTTCAAACAATAATAAATTCCATAATTTATGTAACATATTAAGTGTATGAAACCAATATATTAAGCACACATGAAATAAGATCCAACGAGTACATGATAAGGGTTCAAAATATAAAACACATAAAATCACATGTTTGTAGGTCGTATGTGTCTCTATAATCAAGAGACTTACTCTTCACACCATGCGGAGACTATGTGGATGACACGAAGCTTACTACATAAGAAGATGAAATTAGATGTAAAGACAATAAAAAATAATTTAATGACAATTTTATTTATGTCGTCATAAAATTAAATTACCACCATCTCTAAATCTAGATGCAGTGAGGCTGAAGAAACCTCTAAATTCTCTAAAAATGGGTCTACATAAACAAGACAAAGAAATTCGAAATTAGATGTACAACTCTACAATTATTATTTTTTTTATTCAATTTAATTCCAGAATTTATCATATTTTAATACATCTGCAGGTATTAGGGTTGTGCACTAGGCTCTTCGGGGACCCTATCTGTACATGCTCAACTACAGGATGTGTCTCATGCTATAAAAGAAAAAGAATATGTGAAAATATCATATTAATATGTATATATTCAATTTAAAATTTATAATTCACTTTAAATATAATAAAAAAATAAAATTACCATTTCATCTGAGGCCTGCTCTACATGTCCTCCTGGTGGTGTAACTATGTATGGGTTAGGGCTGAAAGTTGCACCAACAAAGTCCTACAAGATCAAAATTAAAGCATGTAGAATTCAATTAGGTTAATATATACATATATATTCAAGTTTGCACATTTTTTAGAAAGTTTTGTAAACAACCTGGAAATCAGTGGCCCCTCACGGTAAGCGCAACATCGGAAATGTTTGCCCGATACCCATTCTTATTGTGGTATCAACCTAGACATACATGTACATAGACATTTAACGCTTATAATATTTACAATTGTACATGCATGCGTTTCATATATCTAGTGAATTCAAAACTCATAAAATTGTAACTATACTAATGTAAACTTTGAACAAATTTACAATATGAATGTACACATACATGATCTATGTGGCTCGATGGTGGAGGGTGCTTGACGACAATCCCACCGGGAGGAATAAGCGTGGATCTTAGATTGACTCACCTAAACCAACATGAATATTTGAAACATATATGTGATTCAATTATAAATTTAAAACTCAAGTTAAATAATTTATGATTTCATATATAATTTTAAAAAATGAAATCAAAATACCCATAAGGGTTGCCAAAGTATGTGGAATTATTAGATGTATGTACTCGTGGAACAGATGATTTCCCTTGCATCGAAAGTGTCATCTGTACACCAAAAAATTTGATTGTTAAAATGTATTGCAAACTTTTCTTTGATATATACAACCATAAAAATTATTATAAAATGAGTTCATACATCTAGATGCATATTTATACCTATGTTGTAGTGTCCTCAGGGTGATGTTCTGCTATGAGGAACTCTACAAATGAGCCCGTCGCGACGGATGAACCACCAAAACCTCCCGTCCACGAACTAGGTGTGGCGATCAGGTCCATAACACTTGATGACAACTAGTACATATATGGGGGCGGTCACCGACACTCTTGGGCGATTACTCGGTCGGCTCCATAAAACTCCCTCCATCATCATTGTCTCTATGCTCCCCACTCGCTATTGCAGAAGCATGTTGATCAAGGTCTCTTGTGAGTGTACTAAGGGAACCTAATGTTGAGACTAGAGCTTGATGATGTATAGGTGAAGGAATGGGAGGACCAGGAGCAACAACAAGGGTTTGTGCATGCACAAGGCATTGGGGATCAACCCTTGCCCCTAATCTCTATTGTGGCATGCCGCCACCAACACCACGAAATTATCTTAAAATCAAAATAATTGGGCTTTTTGCCCCAAAGACTTCATATAGTTTTTCTCAAAAAATACAATGGGCACTCCTAATTAGCATGTGGGGGACTATCAAAAACCATATACCATCGATCCCAAAAATGTGCACTCATCTGCAGATGTATGCACCACCTCATGGATATTCTAGATTTGTTGGGTGGAATGGGTTGTGGAGTAACGGGGTCAAGAAAGTAGGGGCTAGATGGGCTTTTGTTATTTTAGGTCTAATATTTGTTTATAAGAAGACCATGAAGGAGAAATTGGTTTTGTTTACCGTCGATACTATCAAAGTCGGAAATCCCGTCATCCTAATGGAATCAACAATGTTTTGCATTACAGATGCAAAACGTCTCACATGTGGTGCAATCAATGCTTGACTCTGCATAGCATTGATTTGTGTCTGTAAGGATGCAACTTGATCATTTATACGTGCTCTCAAGCAAGCCTCATCAGATGCCATAGGTGCTGGAGGTGGCATATAAGGTGGAGGTGGAGGTGGAGGTGGAGGTGGAGGTGGAGGTGGAGGTGGGGAGGGAGGTCGAGGGGGGCAGGGAGGCGGATCTGGCTATGGCTCAGGTGGTGGATTGATGATATCATCAATGTTAAAATCATCCATGATATATGCTTGATATAATGTGCACCTGCATTTAAAATCATACAAAATAGGACCCATGCGCATACAAAAATTAAGATCATATATAAATAATTGAAATAGGATGAGCAACATATACATTAAGCTCATATATTTAATTGAAATGCACATATATATACATTGATTGTTCAACTCAAGAGCATGTCCATACAAAATTAAAAATTAAATGTATGTACATGTACATTTAAAATAAAAAATATGATACATAATTTGCATGCGTACAAATCATTAAACTAAACTATACATACATACATTTACAAATTTCAAAATTTAAGAACTATTATGCAAATTTTTAATACATGCACATACATACTAAACAATAAACTTGAAACATTCACAAAATCTCATTTTATGTCTTTAACACACACAATTTTTCAGCAGGAGAAATCATGATCTAATAGATAGTCATTAAATATATACTATTATATACTATTCATTATAAGTTCATAAATTCCACCAACTTCACAAATCCATGTCACTAAAAATATCCATATACAACCAAAATCATAAATTCATGTCACTAAAAATATCCATTTGGAACCAAATTTATAAATTCATCACACAAAATATCCATCATTCACCAATTTATAAATTCATAACTATTTAAGATCATTGTTTTAATTTATAAACTATTATGGCTCTCTCTCGCATAGATATTCATTTCTTTATTGTTTTCCTTTTTCAAAATTAGGAGTTCTCCTCTCCTCTAGCCATTGTCGATGCTCATCTCACGATCCCATCCATAGCCAGCAGCATCAACAAGGGTTTGCATCCCCAGATGCAAACATCCTCCACCGGAGGTCATACATTCTTCATTTTTGAATAATGTTGATTTGATCTTGGATGGTTCATGAGAAGCATTGATTTGTGCTTACCAGCAGGCATGCTCATTGATTTCAGGTGGTGGAGGTGGGGGGTTACGAGGTGGAGTGGGCGGAGGTGGAGGTGAAGGTGTTGGAGATGGATGGCGTGGAGGTGGATTGCGAATATTATTGAATGGATCCATGAGATCTTCAAGATATGAGTGAACCTACATTAGATTTGTAATTTCAAGATGTAAGATACATGTTTAGGAAATACCAAGTTAAACCATTCAATATAAATGGCCTTAAATAATTGAATACAAATGATAAAATTATATATAAGCCTCATTTATGTCTAAGGCACATATTTGAATGAAAATACAGTAACTAAAATTTGATATTAGTATAATCTTCGCGGGATCTTGTATTGTTAATTTGGTTGGGCAGCTTTGATCATAAATTTGGGAACTTCTTTAATCCTTGAAATGTCTGTCAACCCCTTAAAAGAAGAAATTGAATTCACGGTTAGGGTGATAGGATGGCTTAAGGGGATTTACGTCTAGTGAGGTCCTAGGAGAAATGGCATGGCTCAAGTGAATAAAATTTGGTGAAGTTGCCCAAGGCAACCAAATTTCATTAAGAGCCTTTAAAGAAAAAATGATGGCTTTAGGGTTTAGGGTTTAGACTTTAGAGTTTAGGGTTTAAGGTAATAGGATAACTTAAGGGGATCTACATGCTGCAAGATCCTAGGAAAAAATTGCATGGCATAAGGTAATGAAATTTGGGGGAGTTGCTTAAGACAGCCAAATTTCATTAAGAGCCTAAGAAAAAATGATGGCTTTAGGGTTTACGGTTTAGACTTTAGAGTTTATTATTTAATTAGCTAAAATCCCCAAATCCTAACTTTTAATCAACCATTAAGGGGATAATCATGTCACATCCATAGCTTAAAATTAAAATAATTCCAAATCACCAATCCAAACTCAAACTAATGTAACTTACTTCCACTTCATCAAATCTAAAATGAAATTAATAATCTATCCTAGCCATCAAATCAATTAGACTAATCATAGCCATTCATTTCCAACTTAGACCTTCAATCCAAATTCAAATTAGCATTCAATTATTCCCATCTACCTAATCAAGTCAACACAAGCCCTCCATCAACCCAACCACCTACATTTAATTCTCTCTTCCCTCTCAAATTCAAATTCAAAAATTCTCTCATGATTCTAGTCCTCGATTCCAAAAAAACCTAGTCCTCCATTCCTTTCCCCTCAACTCTATAAAATAATGACATCCCCAAATGTTTCCATATGATAAAATTTGTATGTATATGTTATCACATTAGAGAACCAAAGAGCAACTTCAACACATACATTTAGAGCCATAAAAGAATGTTATGGAACATATTATGCTTCTCTAATCTTTCATTATTTTATTTACCTTTCATTAGAAGTAGAGTATTGAGTTTGCACTTGCATTCTTGGTCTAGAATTTCTCTTCTACACTAAGTACAAAAATATAATATTGGATAGCTTAGTATATATTTCTCTTCTAATATATATTCCCTAGTTCTCCTTATCCATATTTGAGTATCTTAGCATATGTGTAACATGACATGTTAATAATATATCTCATATAAATGTAGGGATGTGTCGCTAATGTCATCTTCAAACATATATAACCAATAGGAGATACTATAAGGTATCCAATATAACTATACAACCTATACAGGTATGACATATGGTGACCTTTGGCTTTTTTTGATATGTCAAGGGTAGTTTTGCAAATATTAGTTTCTAGTGCTTTTGTGAGTTTTCACCACTTGTAAGTTTATTAAGCTACACTTTTGGGTTTTCAACCTAATAGGGATAAACCTAGTAGATTTTTTAGCTTTCCAGCCTAATGGAGATAAATCAAACCACACTTTTTGGTTTTTAGTTGCACCTATCAAGTTATTTGTTAGCTATTAAATTTACAAACATTCTAGGATTATAAGTCTACTATAAAATTTGATGTAAAATAGATTACACATTGAGCCCTATAATTTAATTACAACAATGAATAAATATAGCAACATTTAGTAGACATAATGAAAATCAAGCCATGATAGTAATATAGAGATAATATACAATGTTTAATATAGATAAGTTAAAGAATCATTTTACAAATATATATCTATATATTCACATCATTTTTGTTTTTTCTTTAGATTTCAAATATATCCACCAATCCTCCTTATCTTACATTAACATAAACTCAAAAAACATAGTGGACATGTACACACATATAAAACTACATTAAAATAGTGTTAGATCTTACAATTTTTCAAGGCTTATTTCATCCTCTTAGACGATCACTCTTACTAAATCATTGGCATAAATTAGATGCACACAATGGCACATTAAAGGTTTATTCCTCATGTTGGATTCCCTATTTTATATAACTATATCTTTATTATCTAATTTAAATATATCTAAGCACAAATTTCTTTTATGTAACACATTGATAATTTCAACTCATTATAAAAACCAAATACAAATTTAAAGGGGGTACACTATATTTATAAATAAGAATTTAAATACCATCCCTATCTCCATGGTGTGTCACTTGTTCACTAAAAATCCCTTACATAAATCATCTACTTAGGTCAATCTTATCTAGATTTTTCTTAAATATTAATATTCATAAAATATGGCACAAAGCATATTGATGCATTTCTATCCTTCCACATAAATCTATATAGTATCAAAATATAGGTAATTTTATGGTTAAATTGAATCTCTCTTAATTGTCAAATAATCCATTATGATTGAGGATGGGTGGATTATTATCTAGGATATATATGTATCTGGAAGTGTTTCCAATTGGAATTGCTATAATTATACTTTTATGGCATTCTAGATATTCAAAATAGTTTTCATAAATCTACCAAATAGACCCATTCTTGATATTGAACCTACATAATTTTAGGTATGTCCAATGAAAGATTAGGGTCTAGGGTTCATAAATTTCAAATGCTTTAGTATTATGGGTTTAGATTTTACAGTTTAGGGTCTAGGGTTTAGAAAACTTAGGGTTTTAACAAATTTTTTTGTTCCAATTCAATTTAGGGTTTCAGTTTTAAACAATTAGGGTTTTTAATGAATTTTTTTCGTTTCAATTCAAACTAGGGTTTTCAAATTCAATTTTTTTCGTTTGATTTGAATTTAGGGTTTCAAAAAGCTCAATTTGGATTTGTAAATGCGATGTTTTATTTCATTTCGATCTCTAGGGTTTTGAAATGCAATTTTTTTTGTTTTGTTTCAATTAAGGTTTTCAAAATCAATTTTTTTTGGGTTTAATTGATCAATTTAAGATTTAAAAGTTAAAATTTGTTTCTAACACACAATTCAATGTTTTTTTTCTCAATTTTATTAAAAAACGTTTAAATTTCATTGCAAGTTTTCATCTAATTTGCAACTATTGAATTCTAATATAACAATTAAAAAAAGCATTAAAATGTGACAAATTGAAAAAAAAACATGTAAATTAACGTATTTCTTTTAAAATTTCAATTCAAACTAAAAAAATGTAAAGAAGTGGCGTACCTGTAGTTGATGTTGATGTCGCTGTCGCCAAGCAATTCGAGGTCCCGTTCGCAGCAGTGAAAACTGCTATTTTTTTAACAGTATAAAGCGAGATCGATTTATATAACTCGGGATCCCATTCTCTCATCGGGATCCGTATTTTTCAAATCGGGATCCCGTTTATCGGGATCTCGTTCCGTCCTCTTGGTTTGGAGTTCGACGGAAAGCAGGATCCCGATTTTTAAAAAGCGGGATCCCATTTGGTCTCAAGCTCGGGATCCCGAACCGTAACGGGATCCCGCTTTTTAAAAATCGGGATCCCGTTTCTTCGATGCCGATTTCAATTTTTTGGCTAAGGCAAAAAACTTTCACGTTTCGTGGACTCAACTTCTTGCACACACCCACAAGCAGAAAGGTGAAAGCAATAGTCCTCAAGAATGCAAACTTATCTTTATACTCAGCAAAATAAATTCCCAAATTGCAACATTCAAACTCCAAGTCAAGATGGGGAATAATCAGTAATTGAGGTAACTCATTAAATTCATGATTCATCCAGATGCAAGTTGTCTTTCCTAAACCTCCATAATCAAATTGATAAGCTTCAGAATTCTCAGTAAGGAAAGAAACAACTTGATTTTGTACTGTTGTAGGCTGAATGTGGTATTCATCATTCTCCAATTGTGAAGAGTAGATAACTCTATTGTCAGGAGGTCTCAACTGATGATGCAATATTCCTCTCGCATTTGAAACATGCAAAATAGAGTCAGAGTCATTATTAAAATGTTCAAGGTGAAATTCAGGTTGAACAAATTCAGAATTGACAACATGGAACATTTCACCTGTTTGACTATCTTCATGAGGAATTAGGGATGAGAATGTAGAAGCTTTGTCATATACAAAAAACCCCTCAATAGGGAATTCACCTAGAGGTATCACAAACTGATCTTAAAGCACGCCTTCACCTACAATAGTGTGATCAAGCTCACCAACATTGACTGCAACATTTATGTTTTCAACATCAATCAAATTTTCCTGTTCTTCCACCTCTTTTGCCGATTCTACCGATGCTCCAGTACTGTCGATTTTATGAGTCAATTTCTTAGGTATATCATGTAACATAAGGATTTACTCAACCTCCAATCCCTGAGGGTCAACTATTAGTACATAATTTCCCAAGCTTGTCTCAGACAAGAGTACCTCCTTCAAAGTATTTGTATTAGCCTTGCTTGAAGCACCCTTTTGTTCAAAAAGCATATCTCTTTCAAGAGACCTTAGTATTGCACCCCTAATTGCAAGATCCCTTAACAACTCATGGGTAGAGAGAATTACTTTGACTTTCTTGAGTTCTTCTACCACACACTCTCCTATTTGCTCTGCAGTCATGGTAGAACAGTTGTCTTCAGAGCTAACCACAAATATATCCATGTTGCTTTCAACGCTTCCTCCTTTATCAACATTAGATTGTTCTCCATAAAATAATGGATCAATTTACTCTATCAATAACTAAGCCTGGACAGGGTTACTCTGATGAAATTGTTTATGATGAAATTATCCTGAATGTGGATTTAGAATCTAAAACTGCATTGGATAAGTATGCTTTTCCAAAATCATTCCAGAAGTATTCTTTGGAATGGAAAAAGGTCTTTAAAAGATTCTATATTCAATTAATTGAAACAAAAAACATATATTCTTTTGAATTGGAAAAAATAATCCATCAATACTATTTCCAAAAAATGGCCAATGAATACTTTTTGGAATTCAATTTTGAAAAGTTCTGTTGGAAATTCCAAAAAATAGTCAATAAATACTATTTGGAATTCAATTTGGAAACAAAATACTGAATAGGCACGTGATGAAATGCTTGAACCTCTTCAATTGTAGAATCTTCTTCATCTAGTGGACCATTATCATTCTCCTCATTACCTCCACAAGGTTGAGCTATAGATTCTTCATTGTATGCATATTATATTTTAGCACCTTTATCCTGTTCTTCTTCTGGTACATTCTCTTCACTTCTTGGAAATGGGACATGATTCACCACCATGACTAATATTTCATGAGGATTAGATGGTACTATCTCCTGCCCATTTGAACTATTGATGGCATGTTGGACTTCCTATTGGAAAATGGACACAACATTATGGAATTCTTGACAGTCTGACTCAGAATGCTAATTAGTGTTATGAAGCCTACACCACCCTAAAAGAGATGCCTCAGCCAGGTAAACTCCACTAGATTTTTTGTGATTGTTTGGTTGATCCAGAGATGTTAAGGTTCCTCCATTATTTTGACGCAGTGGTTTCCCTCTATCAAATGTTGGCCCTGAGTGTTGATCTTTAGAATACTTTCCCCTATCGAGATTTTTCCCTTGATCTTGATCATAATTGGATTGACTTCCCCTTTGGATGACCTGAGGTTGATTATTTTGGTTCCTTAGGTAGGTGACTTTGGTGGCCAACTTCTCAACTAGCTCTATGAGTACATCCAACCTCTCCTTGTCTGCACTGTTTGATGGAGGAACAATACTAGCTGAATTCTGCATATAATCAATATGGAACGCATGGTTCAAGGATTGATTAAATATCTTAGAGCTTTGCAAGTAACTGGGTATATTAGCTTGCTGATGAAAGAATGCAGGATGGTTCATATTTGGATGGTAATTTGACATGGGTGAAGCTTGATTCAAGGGATGACCAGGTAATTGAGGGACCAGACCCAACATAGGTGTTTGGTTAGGTAATGGAAAGGGTCCAGACAAGTGTTGTCTCAAGTCTGTACTCACTTTAACAACCACATCATAAGCTTCAATTAAGCTGGCAGGAGGGTTTGCTCTCCATTTTACAAAGGTACAGATGTTAAACTGTCCAAAGCCTCAAAATAAACTTCCCTAGCAACAACATCATCTACAACATAAGGGGGTTGTAGCCTAGCATAAGCTCTATGAAATTTGTTATTGAAAGCCCCTATTGGTTCATTCGCCTCCCTCTTGACTCTAGTAAATTGCAAAAGTAACTCATTGGCATTGATCGGGATCTCAAATTTCTATAAAAACACAGTCTCCAATTGAAGCCAAGTAGTGATAGACCCAACAGGAAGATGGTTATACCAGTAAAATGCCTCATCCCCAACGGAATATGGAAAAATTTTGCATGCAACATCCTCATGATTGATTCCCCTATCCTTAAGGGTAGTTTTAAAAATCCTAATATGCTCCTCTGCAATCCTTTTGGGATCATTAATGTGAAACTTGGAACAAAAAGCTCAGGATTTTTAGGCATAGGATTGCAGTTGTTGAAAGATAAGGGAGATGGGTTGTTCGCCAAGAAAGCCATTGCTGGAGGTGGAGGTGGTAAAGGCTGATTTATGACTAGCTAAAGCTGCTGAATGGGGATGGCTTCAAAATCAGATGAAGATGGACTTGATGAAGGTGAGGATGATGGAGATGATGGAAGTGGTTGGGTGGATGATGATTCACCCCTTCTTCTGGTCCTTCTTAACCTAGTAGGAGCTTGCAACTCTTGAAAATCCTCTTCCCCTGGAGTAGATCTAGTTTTTCTTCTGAATCTTTCAGGAGAAATGTCAGACAAAAATTGATTTAGCTTGCTTATCGAGGCCCTCCTTCTAGTGCCAATCTGTTGATGGTGTTTTCTGCACAACACCAATTTAGATAGAATATAATATCCTATCTCTCTTGAAAGGTAAATCTCTATTAGCAAGCCTCAAGAGATAACCCCAAGGTCTCTAATGTCAGGTCTTGACAATGCATAAACAACTCAGTGATAAATGTGAAAATGCTAGTAAGCACAATGGGACCTTACTACAAGCAATTACTGAATCTTAAGCTTATCAAATTTTGCAATATGGTGATACTTGAAATCCTAAATCTAACCCAAATGATAAAAGAAATAGCAAAAGATAAGGGTTTAAGAGAGATTCCTAAGATTAAAACTAAGTAGACTAGGATTAATAATGCAAATGATAAAATACTTGAAATGGACCAATCCCTTAGAAACTAATTCCTGCTTGACCCAGATGAATCTTGAATCTTACAAAAATAATGCAATCTTCTAAGGAATTAAAGATTTTCAGATCATGAACATTCATTCAAACCAACCCTGTTGCAGTTGAAATGAATAAATTTTCACAATTGAACTAAGCACAATGAATATTAAAGTCCAGTCTAACTTTGCAACACAACTCACAATTAGCCAGCTACAAAAAATTATGGACCAGGGATTGCTACAAACACTTCGAGCATCAAACCATAAACACCATTGAATCATATCTAATTCTAAATCTAACATATATCAAATAACCTTGAGAAATTTCAAAAGATAGAACAACAAGGATGATGCAAGATAAATCAACACAAGAGAGATCACCAAAGCACAATGTATTCAATTGTATTGAATCATCCAATAACAAATAACAACAACAATTCTAGTATTCTGTTTTATAGCACTTGCTCCAAAATAAGACTAACTCCTAGCTCTAACTCTTTTTTTTACTACCCTACTTTCTTCTAAGCCTAATTCTTCTAGTCTAATCCCCCTTTCAGGTGAGAAGGCACTGGCCTTTATAAGAAATTACATTTTGAACCAATGACCAAGATTTAATTCATCCCATGGCTACAATTGCACTTCTGGAAACATCAAGCCATTACGTTAGGGTTTTACACCTCCGATACATCATCAACCAATAGGGTTCGCCCAGTTACATCTTTGAGCGATGAGAAAACAAAATTATGCCAGCTGGACTTTAAAGAAAATTTTGATTGGTAGGATAAAACAACAACTTCACATGTCATTCTTACTTAAGTTACATCTCTAGTTGGCACACAGTTGGGCACAGATCCTGATGTGAGCATCATTATTTAATATTGAAGTTGAGATTAAATTGCAATATAGGTCCATTTGAACAGTTTATCCATCTGCACATTTCCATATGTAGGCACACATTCAATTTCTTAAATAGAAATTTAAAATCCTTTTGGTAGCCTATTAGGCACACATCCATATGAGGGGCATCCTGGGGCAATTCAAAAACTTCTTGTTTGGCACAGTTTCTTATGTAGGTGTCAAGGGAATTTAGTTTTCTTCTCCAATCTTCATCCTTTGCATTCTTCAAATTGTACCCCTGGGCCATTATTATACAAACTTATAAGATGGCTGTCATTAATCATACCCACTCATAGAATTAGACCCAACCAAATCCATGAATAAATACTTTTATCGTCTAAGATACTAATGCAGTTTTACTACTATTGCTTAGAAAAGGAGGAAAAAAGGGACAAGACACCCCCTTTAGATCTTATCATGGATCTTATCTCTAACATGCGAAGTAGACTTGCATACTAGAAAACTTCTAACAATTATGTCCTCTATCACTCATCACGATTTCTTTATTTCCTCACATTTAAAGTCAATATCCTCCACATGGCTGACAGAGTAACATGGAACCTCATACTAATACCAACAAGTCCCTTGTAGAAAACTTTACTCTGTATGCATTCCTCTGTCAGTAACATCTCTCCACAATGTCGGTATTTGATCCTCCTTTGATTCCATGCCACACAAATATTGAACTCCTATTGAGCCCGAAATGCATTAGAGTATACATTTCTGTTTGTCATGCTAAAGCTCGGGGTCCTTCATCTTTGAATTTCTTTTGCACCGTTTTGAAGCCTCCTCTAATTTCAAACTACCACATCATCAAGGGAGCTCCACATTGTCCTTCTCTGCAACACACTGCACCCTTATTCCTCCCAGAGTTAATGAATTCAAAATCTTTTTTAGCCAGCTTAAGAATACCCCTGTTATCTGCCAGAATTAGTCCCATGTAATTATTTGATTTAAACCAAATAACATCATACGGGACTAACATAATGAGATCGCGATTCTCAGATGGTTTCTACTAATTCAACCAACTCTGCTTGCATTTTTCACAAATCTTGACTCTTCGGGGTCTCCAAAATAGCATGGATTTTGCGAAATCCTCAAATATGAAGAAGACTCGAGCTTTCATGGTGCTTTGGATTTCTAGATTCTTCCCCTGTTTAATGTACCAAGCACCTATGAAACATGATTAGGAGTGACAATAGAATATTCGAACTCCATAATTATCGTGTGTCCACCTTTTATATAAATGGGCAGTGAAACCAGGCAATCAAACCAATCATGCCAGGATTAAATAATAATGACCAATGCATAGCATGATACATGAATTAAATGCAAATAACAAATGAACCACCATCCCATGCCAAATACTGACCATGTGACATAATTTCAATTTTAGAGGATTCAACCTTCAAACCGAATCCACACTCAGAAATTGAAGGATAAATGCAAATAAAAGACAATGAAATATGAGCATATATAAACCAAATTTCTTGCACAATTGTGCAATAGTGACTAAAAATTCCATTTGCCAAGATAGCATCAGGACAATAAATTAATCTCAAGAACCTTAGAATTTACTTGACGAACCAAATCAAGCACATAAGTTCTTCAGACAGGCTAGGACAAATTTCGGGAATCCGAGGGGGTAAAGGAATTTTGGAAAATCCGGTGGGTGCGAAATTTCACGAAAGACCGAAATCTCCGAAATGTAATGTAAAGTCCTCCTCGTCAGGTTTTTAAGAAAATCAGGGAATTCTGCTTAGGGAGGAAATTCCTGAAAACAGTCAAAAACCCGAAAATCACCCTAAGACACAGGATTTTCAATGAATAACATCAGGGGATTATTTGCATAAACTAAATAAACATTCAAGCACATTGAAGGGTAAACAAATTCCGGAATCAAAGGATCAAAAGGTGACTAAGGCTAGATCAAGAGGGGGTCCCTGCTTTCAGTGGGGCGTGTGTGCCAAAACTGCAAAACAATAATATTTGAAATTGAAGTTAAAACAGGTAAAAATAGAAAAGATGAAAAAAAGATAATTATCTTAATGACGTGATTAAAATAGATAAGGGTAAATAATCTTGTCACAAGATTTTAATTTATTAAATGGAAAGTAATTTAATTTGAAATTTGATAAAAGGAATAAGATTTTCAAACTGAAGTGTAAAGGCAAGAAAAGAGGGTAAGAGTTAAAAGCATGCTCATGCACAACTCGAAACTAGATTTGGACGACTGACTTACTAATTTTATTGATTATTGTGTTTCCGAAAACTCATCGCTGGCTTTATAGAGCTAGTTTTGGATTATTGAAGGGAGAGTGTTCGAAGAATGAAATTTTTTGCCTGCAAGTTCATTTGGTAAAAAAAAAGAAGGTTATTGGATTGAATATTTTGGGGAAAGACTAATCTTTCTCTGTAAGAAGATGTCGGTAAAAAGGAGATTCAACTTTCGCTGCTCAAGACTCTCAATAATCATCGCGTCAGGAGGTGAGCATTTGGAATTGATATTAAAGGGGACACGCTTGGGAGACCCTGGAGTTGGCTCGAGTTATTTCAGCAACCTCTACGGCTCGTTTGTAAATTGTGTCAGGTAATAGTTCTTTCAATGTCTTTTAAGAATGCTAGCTTTATAGCAGATTTCGCATATGACTGTTTAGCGGTTACGAGGTATTGTCCAAGCTTTCTCTTAAATGTTACATTTCAGATTGAATAATCCAACCCAATCAGATCATCAAACATTTTTCAGTGATACAATAAAATCATTCAAATATCATATCTTCGTCTTGTGATTCTATCAATGTCTCTTTTGCATTCAAATTATCAGAGTTTGATTCCTTTAGATCGAAGGAAGCCTTTATCTTGTTCCATGGGCTCGAATTGACTTAGGTCAAGCGGTGGATAGGACAGGTTTCGAAACCCTTCTATGTTTGACCGCAACCTTTCCCAAACCTTGAAATTGCATGTCTAGGCTTCCAAATTTTCATCTTCGTCTAGTCGGCCACTTGGGCTATCATTCATGTCAATCATTCCCTGTGGTGATGCTTGTTGAATGTCCCATCATTAATTTTGGACGTGTGATGTAGTGCGCATTATTGTTGTGCAAGCATATTTTCAAATTGTTTCATTTAGCATCACCATTATTTCTTTGCAAGATCATGGTCCCTATTTAAATGATAGAAATGGTTCACATCTCTCAGATCTCTGTCGCCAAACGTGAGGATTTGATAAAAAATAAATTTATGCATGAAATCTTGTAACGGATATGCTTTTTTCTATATTTTTTCTTTCTCATCAAAATAATTGCTTTTTCCATAATCGTTCTTCATACCGAATTAAATGCTTTGTCTGTATTGGTTGAATCTCTAGTTATAAGACGTAGGGTGTCCCCCAAGATAACCAACGCGGCATGAAGGTCAACCATGCACGCCTAATGACCAACTATAGATATATTGCAATAAGGGTTACTGATGTGTGAGGCGCGTGCAACCCTCATCTGCCAAACCTGCGTGACTGCATGCGCCTAGAACATAAGCAAAGCTTACAATGTTAAGACATGTTTCAGAGTGCTTTATAACTTCAAGGATTTGGAGCGCTACCTTGCAAAATCTATCTTGTGCATACTCTGCACTCATTTCGCCCAAGCGTAGAGACTCTTCAGTTACCGGATAGAGTTGATATCCATTTTCAAAATGTTCCTTTGTATTTCTCATATCACACTACTTAATAATTATTAACGTCTTATGCAACAGGAAGACAAGCTATCTATCTCCCTCCGCAGACTTTCTTCATCGAGGATCACCTTCGCCATCCCTCTTTGTAATCTTCAGAAGTGTGATTACATGTTCTCACAAGAAAATACCTTGCGACTGATAGGGATTGTAATTAAAGTCTTTTAAGGACAGCGTCGCATCTCTTTCCATGTTCTCTTAAAACTATATCTCTTTTATTTCCTCTTTTTCATTTATGACCGAGCCACTTATATTTACCATCATATCGGCTCGTAGGGGGCATCCATCCGATCATTCATTGAAGTTTAAAGCACACAAAATTATATTGGTTTCGTTACATGGAAATGGATTATATGTGCCTTGGAACATAGTCATATAACCTTGTATAGATTTATATTCAATGTACACGCTTAGGGAATGGTTATCGAAAGGTTTATGTTGTGCTCAGAATCTAATTAAAATGCGTAGCTTGGGGTATACGAATTTATTTCGATAGTTTGTACTTTTGGTTGGTTTTTGAAATATACATATATACATATATATATTTTGTATGTGCATATGTTAAATAAAACCTAAATGATGGATGTTGGAAATTCACTAGGGATTTACTTATTTGAAAACATTTGCCTTTCAATAAATGGTCTTGTAAGCAGAATGTGTTGAGAAGTTAAAATAGAGGAAAAAGAATTGTGAATCAGTAGTTCCTTAAAGTTACATTTGAGTTGTTCATATGGCATTTGATTATTAATTTAATTTGGTATATTTGTATATATATATGTACATAGATATATGTATGCATATATATTGATATATGTTGCTTTCAAAATTAGTGATTATCTTTTAATATCTGATTTTACATTGTTAGAACTGCAACTCAATCTATTCTATTTGTATGTATATAATTAGATATGTATGAGAATATATGAATGTAAACTTTGGTTATATTGGAAATTTATTATGCAATTAGTAATTTGGAATATCGATATTAGATCATGTTAAGTTGTAATTTCAATATTAATATAGAAATATGTTCTTGAAGTTCCTTGCTTTTGTTTTGTGAAGTTAATGTTTTGGTAGTTAAATAAATGAAATACATTATCCTTGAAAGAGGCCTTGGTTCTTTATTAGTTAATAGTTGAATTGATATTAGACATTGATTTCATGTTATAATGTTTACTCGATTGCTTATAGTAAATATGTTTATACAATTTCTTAAATGACTCTGTAAGGGATAAATTAATAGGATGTAATTAATTGTCTACTATTCTTTATGATTGATACGTCGATTGAATTTGTGCATTTAAGGGCTGATCTTTATGGTTTCATTCTTTTTCTTTTAATATGTCTTCCTCTTGGGTTGTTTTGATTTGAGGAGATCCTATCTATTGATTTGTGATGGAGTATGTTGGATTCTAGCGTGTTACTTGATTGAGATATGAGGATTAAGTAGGGTGTTTATGTTTCCTTGTTGAATGCGATCTTTTGTTTCCCTTGAATCAATTTCAATTTGATGTGCTTTGGTATTTAGTCTTGTGGGAACTCATAGCATTGATACTTTCCTTGTTGGAGTCAAAGGCAGTTTATTTAGTAGGCTTCCAGAGGAAGTGGGAAAGTTGTGTTCTCAGAATTTCATGATCTAACCTTTGTTTTGATTCTTGTGGGTGTTACCTTGTGTTGTTATTTTTCCTTCGTTGTGATTCTTGGGTGAGATGGTTCATGCCTCGCACATGCACTAGCTTTGTGGCTTTAATGTTTGGTACACCCCTGGTTGTTGTGAGTTTTAGTTTAGAGCTATTAGGGAGAGTGGCTCTTCATGGGGGCCGATGCACAAAGGGGCAACTTGGATAACCCATGGAAGAGTTGGTTAAATAAGTGAAAACTTAATAAAATTAACTAGTGGGTTTGGGTAGGAGTACATTAACTAAAGATAAGTAAGTTGCCTCATCCATGCCATTAGTTGTTTCACAGACTAAGGATGGGCTGAGAAGGCCGTGGTCGGCAAGATCGCTACCTCGTCTTCATGAGAGGCTAGTGGTCCCACATGTGTCACCCTATGGGGCTTGCACCTAGTGAGAGGCAACCAGGATGACCATAGATGGGGGTCGACACCTATTGAGAGGCAGCTAGGATAACCCATGATAGGTTCGTGCGATGACACTCTCCTATAGTATCCCTTGTGATTTTTTTTATTTGCCTCCTAAAGCAGCTATATCTTATGTTTGTTGAGGCAATTTTTTCTTGATGTTTGTTGTTGAAGTCTCATTTCTGTCATTTAGTGTTGCATATATGCCTCATGAAAACTTTATTGATGACAATGAAAGGTTCCTTTGATATTTATTGTTGGTTGATATTGTGATCTCATTTGAAGGCTTTGGATCCTATTGTTGATGACACCTCTTATGGTTATTTAGTGTTGATCTATAATATTGGTAATTGGTTCTTTTTGGACTTTTCATTATTTTTGTTGTGGTTATGCATTGGAAATGTTATGGGATTGTTGTCATTTGTTGCTGCTACCTTTGTTTTGGAGTCTTGGTTGCCATTGGTTCGCTTGAATTTTTGGTTGAGGATCTTTCTTGTCAACTCCTAGCACGGGGGGTGGGCTTTCAGGTCCATATGGTCGGGTGGAATGTGCTAAGGACCCCATTAGGTTCCCCCTCTGAAGTTCAAAATGTGCAGAGTGGTCCCTCATGCAAAAACTCTAGGGATGTACCAGAGTTGGATCTTGTCTTTGTGTTGGAACCCATTCTTCTTAGTTGTATTATTCCATGTTATTGTACTATTCCTTTTCATGTTGGGAAGTACCATTGTATTGATGTAATCTTTGAACGATGTAATTTCATATCATAACTATGATGTACTTGGTCACTCTGATTGATCATTGTAATATATATATATGTACACTTGATTATGTTACATATTCATTTATGGATGTATGCACATTTCTTTACTTATTCTATATTATGGGTTCACAATGTAATCTTGAGATTCGTTAAGTATCGTTAAGAAGTGGGTTCATGTTTAGTAATGCTGTCACATGTACCCCAGAGGACATGGTTGTTATTACATTGATATAATTGCATCACATGTATTGTAAGTTAATGTACATCTTATATTATGTTGTATTTTAAAAAAAAATTGTGTTGTAATTTTGTTAAGTTCTAATTGTCCTTTGGGGTTCATGCGGTGGGGCATTACATAATACCAACTTAAGCCAAAACCCAATGACCAAAGGAGGATTCTTCGAAAAGGGCATCAATATCAATAGTTTGATAATGGTATACAACAATGAATTCGTCCCATACCAAATCGATATGGAGACCACAAAAGAAAACAAATCTGGAAATGACTCTACTAATCTACTGCAATAGAGGATGGCCTTATGGGGGTGCGCTACCTATGGGGAAATGAATGGATACACAACATAACACATAACATACTTCATCCAATGCTTACTCCATCCGATGGTTCAATGGTTTAATGGTTCAAAAGCTTCATATAAGTGAAGTGCTAAAGCGACTGCATAAGTCGAATTCTAAACAGTTGAATAACTACTCACATTCAATTTCAATGAACAACAAAGCGACAGGGGGTCGCCAACCTTAACAGTAAACAATAGTCCAAAACAAGGATAATGGAATCTGGAGGATTAAAAGAAATGGCAGATCAACAGAGGAAGGCGAATACTGCCCAAAATGAACCATCAATTTAATTAGTTCCATCACACAAAACATTGGATTTGAATGGAGAAAAGATGATATGATATCAAGATCGAAGATTAACAACTTTGAAAACAACCAGAATAAAAATCAAATTTCCTACGTACGAGAACAGAGAGAACGAACTGAAGACCTCTACTCTGCAACCATAGATTCTTCCTTCAAACTTGATCTCTCCCAGAAAAATTCACTTTGAAACAATATCAAAACCAAAACCGTAATCTTTTTCTGAATTCTTTTTTTTTTTACCGATCCCAAAAGTTTTTTTTTCCTTTTCTCAAATAAAAATCCAAGAGATAAAATTTTGAGACCAAAAATAACCATAATGGAAAGTTTCTTGATCGACACCTTGTTCAAATGATAAGAAGGAGGTATTTTTCCACAGTGTGTCAAATTATGATATTGCTATCAGGATTCAACCGTGTAGTTTTGAGTCAAACTCATTGACCCATGTTTCATGAGTAGTGGTTCAACAAGAACCCATCTCTCATGATGTCGGAGATGGTCCCACTTAGCACTCATTGCATCACGGTGATGCTCCGCGAGAGGTGAAATACTTCGGTCCGAGATCGAGGAGTCACCCATCCGGTCGCTCGGCTCAAGCGGCAACAAGAGTTTCTCCATGGCTACAAACCTTCAGCAAAGTGTTGTGCCTTATGAACCATTCATAATAGAGCCCCTTTAGCTCATCAATTGATAAAGGAGGTATTTTTCGGTAAATTATGATATTGCTATGATTCCGACCATGTAGTTTACGATCAAACTCATTGACCCATGTTTCATAGTGGTGGTTCAACGCTTCTGCATCTCTCTCATGATGATATCAGATAGTCCACTTGCTCGTACATCTGGTGATGCTCGCAGTGTGTCGTCAGGAGGTCACCCATCCCAGTACTGCTCCAGCTCAAGCGCGCTTAACCAGGGAGTTTCTCCAAGGTTAAGCCCGCTTGAGTTGTTACCCCATTTGCAAAACCTTCAGCAAGTGTTGTGCCTTGTGAACCATTCATAATAGAGCCCCTTTAGCTCATCAATTGATAAGTAGGAGGTATTTTTTCCACAGCGTGTCAAATTATGATATTGCTATCAAGATTCAACTGTGTAGTTTCGAGTCAAACTCATTGACCCACATGTTTTCATGAGTAGTGGTTCAACAAGAACCCATCTCCTCATATGTCGAGATAGTCCCTTAGCACTCGTGCATCTGGGTGATGCTCCTGAAGTGAAGCGGTCGTCAGGAGGTCACCCATCGGTGCTCCGACTCAAAACACGTAACCAAGGAGTTTCTCCAAGGTTAAGAAAGCGCTTATTGTTACCCCATTGCAAAACCTTCAGCAAGAGTGTTATGAACCATAATAGAGGCGCTAGCTCATCGATTGATAAATTTTCCGCGGTGTGTCAAATTATGATATTGCTACTCGGGGATTCATGGAAGTGTAGCGGTTCAGTCAAACTCATTGACCCATGTTTCATGAGTAGTGGTTCAACAAGAACCCATCTCTCATGATATCGAATGGTCCACTTAGCACTCATTGCATCTAGGTGATGCTCACAGAGGTGAAGCACTGGTCCGTCCCGGGAGGTCACCCATCAAAGTCGTGCATGTGCACGCATTATCTTTTCCCCATCTTTTTCCATTTTTGGGTGTTTTAACATCAGTTCAAAAAATCTTATCTTCAAGATTTATTTAAAATCACATTGTTTTTACATATTTAAACAATTATCTTCACATGATAATAAATCATCAATTATAATTAAATACAATACATTTTAACAAGGAAATTTAATTTATTCATATAATAATAACTATTTACTTTATATTTCATAAAATTAATTTATTTGATTATTATTTTAATTTCCAAATTCATTTAAATTACCTTGTAAATCAATTTTAATTTAATTAATTGATTAAACAAGGCCATATAAAACTATTATGTTTACCCCATAATCCAATAACATACTATACAACGAGATCACAAATAAGCAACTTACACAAATGTCCAGAAAGTCCAATACAGAGGGGCACTACATTGTCACTTCGAGAGATCATTAAAATACTATGAAATAAGGTGTAAACAAGCTAAATAAAAGGAGAGATACCCTTTCATTTTGACAATCAAGCACCACCTAAGCCTCCACTAGCATGCACATTAACCACTTTCTGAAATTGCTATGTCCTTCATATTTTTTCTCTTTTTTCTATAGCTACACTCAATGATTTTTCTCTTTATAGGCCAATATGTTAACAATTGAAAAGTATCACTATTTATGTTTGTAGATGCTTGTGTCTAAATATGTCTAATTTGAGGTAAGTTTTTGTCTTAAAAGTTTTACCACTCAAAGTATTGTTGAATATTGTTTTGTTACAAACACCTAGCAAGTATATGCAATGCTTTCTATACTAAAGTCGTAAAATCTCTTATATTAATAGGTTGATCAATTTTACCTATCAAATATATGATATGTAATCTTAAACCCAAAAATAATAATACTAAGTAAACCAAATATTTCTACACATTGATATAAAAATGCCACTTTAGATACAATCATCAGTCAAAGTTCAATAACAAATAAGGAGTACACAATTGAAAAATATTAGCTTTGACAAAATTTCCTCCCACACATGTATTCTTGGGATATATTGGACAAAATTATCAAGTAAACTCTATTTGAACAACTCTACAAATCTTGTAAACTCCAAAGAAACAATGTCACAAGCATTAGAAAACTCAAGCAATAAGAATAAGATTGCATATGCATGCACAACCCCTAAATTTTTTTAGGAATGGATATGGAGTGCACAAAAAATAAATACTGGATTTGCAAACAATGCATACAAGAAGACATGTAAATTCTATTTTTACGTGAGTGATTATTGACTAGTACCAAATGCAACATTTTATCCCATGGGTATACTAGCTTCTTTCATTAAAGAAAGCAATGGGGTTCATCCCTTCAAAGAATGACAACTGAACATGGTATTGCATTAGTTGAAACTCTTGAACAGAAGTAAGTGCCTACCAAACTGTACATAGGAATGTATTGGTAGCATCCATTTACAAAAGAAGCTATTGGATAAGTAAAGACTCAAAGAGTGATGGAATCACTAAACTCATCCTTACACTCTATCCTCAATTGTCAATCTATACTAGTAGCTCAAGTTTCTATCTTCTAGAAAATATTTTCAGGAAGATGAGTATCTATTGAAGATGCAATACATAATAATACTTTCATGGCATCAGTAAGAAGGATATATCAAAGCTATGAAAAATTTAATTGAGAAAGATCTCTAGAGGTTTGAAAGGACAATAGAGTAATGATATTTTTAAGTGCACATGAGGTGTCACTTATTTATGTTGAAGAGGTTGGTGATCCATACAAAGCAGAGATGAAAAAATGTGTGAAATTAATTATGAATAAATTAATAAGTATACCCTTGCATGTTAGAACTGAGTTGGACCTGCTGAGTAGCTGAACCTTAGACTGATGATACTATCAAATAGCTAGCTCCAAATAGTGAGAAGCCTTCTTGTAATCTTTATTAACTTTGTTAGTAGGAGCACTGATGACAAATAATAATTAGGAGCCAAACCTCATGGAGCATACCAAGAATGCACCTCTTGGTAAAAAAAAACATTAGTATTCATGAAGCTATAGAATATTTGGAGTAGGATGAATTTAAAATTTTGTTTAAGAAGCATACAAGAGGAATGATATACCAGCCACATTTGAGTATCAAATACTCCAAATTGGATAGTGATATACACAACTCATTCAAGTGTATTTACTTGGAATAAGAACATTTTTTTATCAAGGTGATTGAGACATCCAAACAAGTATTGGTGATTGAGAATGCATATTCCTTGTGAAGGATGTATTTCATATCTCTTTGTTGAAAGAAATGAAGTAGCAATAGGTCAAGAGAGTTTTCATGCTTTAAACCTGTGCTAATTTAATCATTGAGTAGGATTTTTGAGTCACATAATCTTGGATAGCCTAGGGTTTCAAAGAAACAACAAAAGGGAGAAGTATTGCATCAAAGTATGGTGGTTTTATTGTCTACACAAAGCAGATCAAGTTTTACCAATAGAAGCCCATCAATTGCTACTTCTAAGTGGCAATCTTTTCATTATTATAGTCAAAACCTTCAAGGACTTTGACATGGCAACCAATGTTTGCATTCAAGTTTCTTTGGCATGTAAACCATAGTGACAGGGTTGTAAAGGTATTAGTGAAGTGGAAGAGGTAGCACGGCAAGTATTTCTTGCATGACTGTGATAACACAATTTTAACCCTATACCAAACTTCTATGGAATATCTAGCCTGTGCAAGGGACTAAGAAATTGTTTTTCACTAGTTTTGCAGTCCTTATCATGAATGATAAGATAGCTTCCAAGGAGACAAAGGGGAGATAATAATGTTTAAAGTCTAGGGTATGTTTCATTAGCTTGCACCATTCTAGCTAGAAGATGCAGTCACAGTGGCAAGCAACCCATCATTCATGATTGGAGATGCAACATATGTGAATGGTGAAGTTTAACATGATCTTATGCTTACACTATGAAAACACTATGAAAAGGCTTGGTATTAAATGTACAGTCATAGTATTAATCATTTATGAGGTAGCCTTATAGACCATAGTCAAAGAGATGAAGGCAGTTCATTCTTCATCATGATTAAATGTAGCATATTAGAGTGACAATGACCTTGATATGAATATGATTAGTCTTTATGACTGAGAATAAGACCTTATGACAACCCCTTTGAATGTAATAAAGACCTTTTTTTAAGGAAAAATGGATGATAAGGACTATGGCTTATAAGGTATAGCAATGATTTATGATAGTCCTTCATGAAAAGAACACAATATGTAGCTCAGTGACATTTGTAAATGCAATCTATGGTAAGAAGAATGACAATCACTTCAGGTGTGAGAATCAAAAAGAGGCTAAGCAGTGACAAGATAATAAAGCTCAAACCTTGCATAGTAAAGTGGAGGTTTTAACCGTGAGTTTCCTTACCCCCTTGCTGACCTTAAGTGATTTTCAAAAGCTATTGATAGTGTTAGACAAGGAAAATGCAATCAGGGAATTACTGTCCAAATGAAGTAACAGTGGTAATCATAGGTTCAATTTTTCTTCTTAGCCATTATATAATGGAGGTAGTGGATTACATGTTTGAGCAGTAATTTTAGACTCATCAAAGATGGGAGAATAGTGAATAATACCTTGTGGACCGTGATGTAGTGACAATAAGGTTGAAGGATCTTAAGAATGACCCACAATACCATGAAACAATGAGTCCCCTGTAGTAAGTAGGTAGTCTATAGGGCATAGTTTGATTTTATAGAAGGATGCTCATGAAAGGAATCTTCAAGTGATAGTGAGTGAACTATTTGAGATTGTAGTTGAGGGTGCAATATCTCGTCTTAAAAGCAAATAGAAAAGCAGTAAATGTGCAAGAAAATCAAACCCTACACAACAAACAATTCACAATGTGATCTTGCATAATGTCTTGAGTTTGAAGACAAAAATATCATTGTATCTTGATGAAAGTAGTGAACTTAATGGTCAATCACTGGCAACCATGATTTTAAAACATGATATTGTGCTTACAGAGGTAGCATTTTAAGCAAGGCAATGAGTGGTG
>VDFB02047230.1:320453474-320531190 GCA_007258455.2 Sequoia sempervirens | reverse complement strand
AACAAAACCTTAACTCCACTCCTTGAAAGATCTTATTTCTCCTTCCTCATTCAAAATTGGCAGAAAATGAAACTCCTCAAAACCTTCAAAGGTACTTAGTTTCATTCTCATAAGTTATCTATACCTAAATTGTGGTGATCAATAATGTCATCTAAGAGATATGATTTACTAAGAACATCAAATACTAAACAACTAGATCAAAATTGGTATTTTTTAGCAATAATTTGTACAAGTGTAATTTCAAGGGCCCAACTAATTTGAAACCATTTTTTCCTAACTCCTACTTGAGTATGGCTAGTATAAGAATCCCTTAGAATTATGTAGTTGTCCCATACCTTATCTACCTAGCCCAAAATTATGTTAGACAAATTATGACCCAAAATGTTATCAACAAATTTAGAAATTTGCTTTACTGCCCCCTCTTTTGATGCCTTGGCTTCTACTTTGCTCTTCTTGAGCTATTCTTTCAAGTTCTTAATCTCTTGATCTAGGCTCTCATTTTCTCGTGATCCTTGAGCTTCACTTATTTTTTGTGGTGGAGGGAGCAATCTTGTAGCCATATTTATTACTCCCGCAATCTCAACTTAATGGCATTTGATTTTTCTAAGTCCCTAATAACTTCTTTACTGTTTATTCTATGAATAAGGTTATATTTAATATGAGGTAAGCTAATTGGACGACACTTGTATCCCCTATTCTTCTAACTATAAAATTTCCTGTAAGCTCATTAGGATCATTCATCACCTAGGGTTTGTTGGTCTCTAGGAAAATAGACCAAATAGCCAAGGTCTCATGCCTTGGATTGAAACCAAACCCAAAGTAAGGGGCCTTAACTTTCTCCCTTGAGCTCAAAACTAGATCTTACCCTCCCTTTCTTCTAATGGTGTTGAATTCTATAGCAGATGACATGCCACATCCCGATAGAAGAAGGAATCTTAAATTTTTTTACCAATTCTCTACCCCTCTGAGGGCTCATGGCTTCCATTTATTTCTTCACATTATCCCAAAATTCTATAATTATTTCTTTCTTCTCTTTCTTTGAGAGGCTCCTATTTGATACCCTCTATTGTAGTTATTCTCCTTTATTTTTGAGGATAAAATCTTTTGAATTCCTTGGTTGTAATGAATTGATCATCCTGCATGAATTTAATATAGGCATGGGTTCTGATGTCATTAACAACTTGTCCACCAATTTCAATATTGATGACTAATATGTCATTAGTGGGTATTTCAATTATGACCCTAGGATGAGGATGCATTACCTAAACCATACTTACATCATAATAGATCTCATTTGGTCCTAGAGGATAATTAACCAAAGTTCTAGATGAGGGGTCAACTTGTTGTAAGGGAGTGACAAGTGTTGAGGTCTCTGAGGAAAATCCCTCTGGGAAGTAGAAGGACTAGGAGTACTTGATGAGGGGGTTGACACATTTTTCAGCAGTTGATTTGTATTTTATCCAACATAGTCATCATCCAAACTATAGGATCTTTGACATGCAAAAATGACCCTTCAAATGATGGATCTACTTGCTTCCTCTTATTTTGTACAATTTTGATTTTTACCCATAAGGTCCTCCTCTATGCAACCTCCTCCTTTGTGGAGCATTTTCTAATCAAATCTTCCACATTATAGAAATCATGTGGGTAAGGTGCCAACTTGAAAATGGTTCTTTGATCATGAATTAATCCTTCTAGATCACACCTTATTCTATCCACCTTTATCCTGTAAGGCAACAACTTTCCATATAGAAATTTCATGCACTCCCTTGATGTTACTGAAAAGTCTAAAAATACTACTATAGAAGGGAGGAGGGCATGCTTCGTATTATTTCTAAAATGAGTATTGTTAGCCTCATTTAATTACCACATTGTCTCTAAAGAGGTAACTTGGTCTGATAAACTTTTGGGTAGCACATGAGGTGCTACTAGGGACCCATACATCCTAATTATTGTGGCATTTAGTAGAAGAACCAATCACCCCAATTGTGATTGATTCCCTTCCCTAGAATTAGGTCTCTAGGCCTTAAAAATTGCCTCATCTCATTAGACAATCTCCAATCTACTCGTTGACCCGTGTTATCAAGAACTATCCTGAAAATATAAAATCTTCAAAAATTGAGTAGTTAGCCTTCTCACAATATTTTTCCCAAATGTAAGTCCATTCGTGGACTGACAATGTTCTCTTCTTCTCATCCAAGATTCTAATCTATAGTTGGGTGACCAAACCTTTACCCCACTATACAAAATTATGCGATAGAGCAATGGGTACCACTTAAAGTGGACTATGTTGCTATCCTTCTTGAGTGAACTCAAGGACTTGTATAACTCTTCTACAATATACTTAGCATAGTCATATGGCTTATTCATGTCTCTACTTCAAATATCCACAACCATTAGCATCAAATTCACAAGCATCTAGATTTTTCTATCGAACCCTAAAACTTGACATAGTGAGAAATATGTCTTTACGAAATAGTCCTCAAAGATATCTTACCCAAAAGGTTCTAAATCTCCACTAGTAAACCCTCTCAATTCTCTACTTTTCTTTCTAGGCCTAAAACATGGCAACCATTTGAATCTGTAACTATCTTGATTTCTCTGGTAAGGGAACCCAAATCTACTAGTAGTTGAGAATTAGGATTCAAATTAAAACCCTTGCATATGTGAGCTCTATTCAAGGGCACGAGGAATTTTCCATCTACAATGAATAATGCCCTCTTCTTGGGGTTATAAGCCCTTGCATCTACTTAAATCAAGTCAACATTAATGAACACATTTGACACAACCAACCTTCCTAGCCTAACACCAAATGTTGCTAATGGGCTTGTCTTCTAGAGATTTTTTGAAAGAATACTTAAATAGGCTGTATCCCTGGATCAGAATTATAGGGTCTCTACAATTTTCATTCTTGTCAAAAATCCAATCAGCGAAAATTCCAAACCCTTGGGCCATTCTCGGCCTCTTAGCTAATCTAGGAAGTTGTGAAAATATATCATCATCAAGTCCCCTCTTGTAATCCTTTGATGTTCCAACCATTATTTTCAAACTAGGGTTAGAATAATAAAAAACTAAGGTTTTGAATTTTACACTTCAAAGGAGATTTCTATAAAATCACTCAATGTCTCCCTTCCAAAGCCTTAAAATTCCTTCTAAGTACTTGAAAATAGATGACCAATGTTCACTCTTTTATGCTTTGAATTGTACAGAGATGGAAAATTTGACTTACTTGTTTGTCATCGACTAGAAGCCCTAATTTTGTTGTGAAAACCCTCATTGACTTGAAAATTTTCAGCAATTTCACTTTGATACTTGGCCTTTGTGCTTTGAGTAATGAAAGATGAGATAATTAAGCCAATCCCCTCAAGAATTTGGTAGATATAGATCAAATCTACCATTAATGTTGTATTCTTGAACATACAACTAGTAGTGGTTGTTCCTCACTTTTGAATGTGGACCATTGATCTCCAAAGATCAACAATGATTGCAAAAATTTGAAATTCCTTCCATGATGAGAAAGCCTTTCTTTCATTCGCACACCTCTCTGAAGGCTTCCCCAATAGTTCATTTCTCTACAAAACACTAGCGGTTAACAAGACTAGACACATGGCACAATTTTGAGAGTTTGTGGGAATAACAATTTAGTTAATATCACCTAGCAAAGGTTATGTTGTCGCGAAATGATAAAACACATGCTTTTAACTTGAAATAAAAGGTTTTTTGTTAATTTGTTGGGACTAATGCCATTAAAATAAAATGCTCCATGATGCAGAGGCTTTGCACAACTTAAAAGTTAAAATGCACATGCTTTAAAGAACAACTTAAAGCTACTAGGAAAAAAGGGGCCAATAAAGAATGATAAATGGGGTGCTTTGCTAGGGGACTTAAGACATTAGCATGAAAACGTAACCTATAATTTGATTGGTTGAGGACTTGTAAACATCAATGCTTCCATTAAAGTCAAAAGGTATTTCCATAGCTCGTGGGGAGAAAAATAAAGCACAAAATGTTTCCACGAACCAAAGAAACTATGTGAAATGTTGACGCATGTCTAGTGGGAGCTAGAAGAATGCAAGGACTTTTAGAAATCTATTAAAATATACATAAAAATGGGATTTCTCTATATCTTAACACAAGGGGCCAATAAACACACATGACATAAGCCTTAAAGATATAACTTAAAAGATAGTCAACCCAGGTTAAAGGTCAACAATGAAATTTAAGAAAAGTGCAAGGGTTTTAGGTATACGCTAGGGTTTTGGGTGGAAGTTAAGGTTTGACAAGCCCTAATGCATAATTTGTAACATTTGCTTGCAAGATTTAAGGATTCTCAAGAATTCAAAAGGCCAAAATGTCACAGAAGGCTAGAAATTAAACAAGTGCCACTAATGTAGATGATAGGGAAAACACATCAAGATATGTATTCCATTTGGGTTTGGGAGTCATTTCATGGGCTTTCAAGAAACAACCCATATTTTCCCTTTCCACACTCAAGCTAAATATGTAGCAACAACAGGGACAACATGTTAGGAAATTTGGATGAGAAGAGTATTAAGAGACTTGAGGCATGAACAAGAAAAAACAACTAAAATCTATTGTGACAACAACTCTACACTTGAACTATCCAAGCACGTGGTTTTTCATAAAAGAAGTAAACATATTGACACAAGCTATCATTTCATAAGGGCGCTGATCAATGAAGAAGAAATTATTTTTGGAACATTGTAGGTCTAAAGATCAATATGTAGATATCTTCACCAAAACATTTGGGAAATAAAGTTTTATCCATCAAAGAGACAGTTTGAACATCATGGATAGCAACAATTGTGAGAGTGTTGGAAATAATCCCAACTATCTATCTTTAATCCTCCGTAGACTCTTTACTCTCCTTGCTATCAGCATTTTTTTGTACACCCATTCAAAGGTACAAGATTTCAATCACCAGCTCAGTTCCATGACTGCCTCCCTCCTCATTCTCTGTATTCAGACATATTCAAATGGAAATTAATTGCATATCTTCATTTTCAGATTTCCCTCTCCGAATGAGGATGCACATTAACTGTAATTAATTGCTTTGTTGTATTTGTTCTTGCTATGCATATACGTAGGTTTAAGTAGTATTTAACATATGTAACGAAAGAGAGTAGGTTTAAGTATTCTTTAACATATGTAATGAAAAAGAGTGGTGAAAAGGAACAGGAAGAAGATTGTTGTAGCAACAGTTTGAAGCAGCGAACTTACAGGGAACTATGCATATATTTTTTCTGTGTAGAAGAAAGAGCAGCAATTCTATTTTATGATTTTAATCATTGTATGATTTCAATTTATACAATACAGTTCTGTTTGTCCTCTATCTTATCACTGTTATTTCTTGCTGCTTGTTTGTGTTTCTATTATCCTCTGCCTCTTCCTTAAAAAAATGGAAACTAGAAATATCTATAGGATAAATAAAGCCATGCAAATTAAACCAAAACAGCAGCAGAATGCAGACCACATAAATAGCTGCAAAATCAATACAATATAAACTGTGTAAAAATTGCTTCAATGCCATGAGTGGCCGCTTACCTGCAAACTGCTGCTGCTGCACTGCTTAAAAGTTCATATTAAAAAATAGTTGTTCAACTTAACTGAACTGATACTCCAATGGAGCAACAACGGTCCTCCTGTATTGGACAGAAAAAACTTGTACGCCACTAGTAATTGGACAGAAAAAAAACAGTCAAAATAAACTTTCAACAATAAGATACGACTCGATATAACCCATATCAGTATACACTAAAAGGCACCATTATGAACTGTACTATCAGCTCAACGTAACATAAATAACTAGTGCCCAAGCAAGTGAGCTAACTCCCACTGTAATTCATTAGACTGCTAGTTCTTTAACTGTACATCTGAGTTGGTCTAATGGTGGAGAACTTGTACTCTTGAGAGAGGTCACAAATTCAAATCCTGAAGGGGATAGGGTATGTACACCTCGTATTGTGGAGCACAAGTTAGGTGCCTCCCTCATATTGGGAGTATGAGGATTCCCATACACTGTAAGCCATCTATAGACCCAAAAACAGACCACCTGGTATTGTGGACTACAAAAGGACCTTTCATTTCCTTTGTAAGCCATCTGTAGACCCAAAAACAGACCACCTGATATTATGGACTATAAAAGGACTTTCCTTTCCTTTCCTTTCAAACGAACAGAAAAGATTCTCCAAAAACTAATCAGGGCAGCCATGCTAAGGCATTGAATATTCTGAAAGGAGATCCATCATAACTTCCTCTTCACTTGGAATCTGGTGATTTGTTGATCTGAGTGCCCGGCATTTCTGAAAGAACTTTGTAGTCTGTGAATTGGGCTTCCTCAGCGGATACTTCATCCCAGCAAAACATGTCATCCACATTACTCAAACCCACAAAATCCTTTTCTAAGCCCACGCCCATCTTAAAATCAGCCTTGTCAATACAGATCTCTGAGCTCTGATTTCCAAGTGAACAAGCAGCCAGCACCTCCTCAGACAACAGTCCAGCCCGAGCCCTGGTCTCAGAGTCTATCAAAGGCACAGAATCTTCAAACCCATCCGCAATCAATGAATTGCTACTCACCCCAGGATCCACAAACCCATTTGTTCTAGAACAATCCAAGCCCAGTTCAGACCTTGGTTTTTGCTGCTCCTCCTTATGTGACATTGGCAACAGTCTCCTCTTTTTACCAATATCAAGCTTCCTGTTTTGAAGCGTCTCAGCAGTGAAATTCGGATTGTGAGTGACTGTTTGGAGGAACGACATCATCTGCTGAGTTCTGTGCTCTGTCAAGGCGATGCGCCTCTGCATGTCCTCAAGTTCACTATTAATACTTTCCTGCTGCTTTTTTAGCTGAGCAACCTCCATAACAATGGCGTCCTCGTCCTCGTTAAGCATCTGGAATTCCCCTTCCAAATTATATTTGGAACTCAATTCACTGCCTGCCCCCTGAGAGTGGTGATGACTGGACTTCCTCCGACCAATACTCCTGAGTAACTGCTTTTGCCCTCTAAGAAAGCATTTGTGTGCAAACTCCCATCTATCAGGATCCACTTTACGAAATCCCTGCACGATTAGAAACAATAGTCAAGGAAAGGAGATAAAAGAATAGTAAAAAAGCATGAGAATAAGGGATACTGACATATGTGTTGAGCTGTCGAACGAAGCTGGAGAAGTTGCAATGTTTGAAGTGGCGAGGGAGCAAATGGAGAGAGAAGTGGTGGGGATCCTTCACCAGGAAGCTGTTATTGCCTGCGCTCCATGACACGACACTGTCTGTTGACGGATCGTTAACAATGGCGTATGTCTTTGTTAAAAATGGCGTTGCGCCGTTTGCTTCCATTCTCTTTTTATTCTTTTTCAGGACTTCTTGTCTTCCCTCGACTTGGGATATTTATTTCACGTTTAAAGTAGGTACGGTTGATTAATCGACACAAGACGATTCGATTTTTCTAGGTATTACTATTTGGAAGTGACTTATTTTAATGGACAATTTCAACTTTCCTTTTATGACAAAATTATGAAAGATAGTACACAAAGATACGTTTTTCCAAAAATGGACAAATGTCGACAATCAAGCACTCACATAATAAAAAATTCTCTAGTACATCATATCAAAATTATTTATATTCGCTATGAAATTATTGCACATACAAACTACCTAGTGTTTTATTCAAATGAAAATTACAAACAAGAATATAAATAATGATTATATTCATGTCATACTTTTGTATTTAAAGATACCTTTAATAAGATTTTTATATAATATGTGGGAGTCATTTTGTAAATCATGAAAAGTAAGTGTATAGCTATTTGGTGTAGTGGTAGGTTGTGATTTTGATATTTCAAGATATTATGTACGACTTTGATGAGAATAGAGACCATGTGTTTGTTTTACCCTCTATTTGTGGTCTCAGTGCCAAGCACTAGTAAACTATAGAAACTTCAATCGAATTAAATAAATAAATTATGGAATACATATTTATCTACACATTATTTAAAATATATCTATCTATCTAGAATGTTGTAAATATTACCAAAATAATTATTAATTTATCAAAATTTCAATACTTGATACTTTTTAATTCTAATTAATAATTATTATGGTAAAACATGAATCTAACATGTTGGATAAGCATTACTACTACAAGCTATAAATAAACATCAAGATGAAGATAAGATTGTTTTCTTCAACAATAACTAAAATATTAATGGTTCTAAAAAGATTGTTAGCACCATAGGTATAGTCGATTACATTGCAACTATGGGTTTTCAAAATCCTAGTAGGGGCACTCCCTCTCAACTATGAATTGTGTTCTATAACATTCAATTCAATTTTGGGTTAGAGTAAATATATTAGGAATTTTTAACCTATCTTATGTTCTTAAATATATCATATTTGTTATTTATTTATTTATTTATTTTTTGGTAAAGGCCATATAGCCTATATATTAATTTGTTATTTATTGTTAATGATTTATTTGCTACATTTTTTAAATATTGGATGTAGTTTACAATTATGGATCATACGTGCAACAATTTATAAAACATACAAAATTCAACTCTATAGAGAGAAACATGACTAATGGTAGCTCATTAAGAGCATAAAATGTAGCACTAATTATGTTACTATCTTATTCAATTATCCCACAATATCATGACAAACATGAGCTCATAACATACACCAAAATAAACCGACCTAGTTACAAATCAAACTAGACTATTAGCATAATAAAAAAAAACTAGCTACATAATAAGACAATCCATCTACATGTTAGATCAACCCAACCACATATTGAAAAATATAAAAAAATTAAAAATATTTCCACTTCTTATCACATGTTTTCTTATCAAAATGTGCAATAAAACCCTCAACATTTATTTTTGCAAATTGAATCTAGTAGTTCATACACGGTCAAAGAACCAAGAATTGGAATACATATTGATGGGAGCCACTAGATATGGAGAAGCTCAACATCATGGGTGTGTGCACCATGATAATATCCACACATATAAGAATTTAGAAATAATACATAGAATAATATAATCTCACAAAATAGAAGAGATATTCATGAGCCAAAATGCCCTAATATCTAATATAAGAAAAAATAGAATAAACCCTTGAGGTAGGGAAACACCATATAATAATCCTTATGGAAAAATACACTCCATGCTATATCTCCAAGAGGTCCCAAATATAATATCATACATTGAAGATACATCCTTTTAATGATAATCAACTCATTTATATAGACCTCCTTCTAATAATACAATGTAAGGGTAATCCTAATGAAGGCCTACTCATCACTTAATTATATAATTAATTATCAATGACCCATTATAACTTACTTAAGAGATGTGTGCCATATATTTGGAAATCCATCTACCTAAGTACATTGTAATATCATATCCCTAGGTATATAATATGACATTCCTCCTTGACATGTTTCATCCCCAAACTTGATAAAAAGCTAAATAGTATGTTTGTCTCAAATTATTACAAATGTGATGCCATGACCAATGATCCAGCCATCCATAGTTGATAATTAGAGTGGTTTTCTCTTGATCATACAAAAATCTCATCTTTTAGCTATATTTTACTGTACCTAGATATTTCATTTGATTATTTATCATAGTAAGTGAGAGAAACAGTGAAACAAAGAGATTAGCAACAAGCACTGTGAAGACAGAATGCATAAACTCAACCTATGTTATTAGACAGCCAGGGGTCTCCTTATAAAGGAGAAATATCCAAGTATGAGGTGTTGAGGTGTTTCAACACCTCTCTAGTCTATAAAAACACCTCTCTAGTCTATAAAAACACCTCTCCAGTCTATAAACTAGTTGGGAAAAATATCAACCTACATAATAAATGCCTAAGTAGGCTTAGGTCAACATATGTGTATGCAAGGATTAAAGTATACACTAACACTCCCCCTTAAGCATAACTTAGGTGGGCATGGATAAAATGGGTCCCGGCTACTAGCTTGCTGAGGTACCCATGTACAATGCAATCTTTCTAAAAAATAGAGTAAGATAGAAAACCTAGTGGGAAAAAACTATCCTCTAAAAAAGAGAGAAGTGGAGAAGACTAGAAAGCCCCCTCCCAAGGATGATGATGATGTTGATATAGATCGCACACCAAGAAGAGCTCATAGATGAATGAACTTGCTCTTTGTGAAGGGTTTGGTGAAGATGTCAGCAACCTACTCTGAAGACTAGCAAAATACTAAGTCGATGATCTGACCATGAATCAACTCTCGAATGTAATGCATATGAATCTCTATGTATTTAGTTCATCGATGTTGAACCAGATTCTTGCATATTTGAATAGTACTTTGGTTGTCACAATAGATGACTATAGGCTGCTTGAAAGGAGTACCAAACTTAGAAAGAATGTCGTGAAGCCATATAGCCTCAATAGCTAAGTTAACAACCCCCCTAAACTCTTCCTTTGTGGATGAAATAGCAATAGCATTCTGCTTCTTGCTAGACCAACTGATAGGACTTGAATCAAGTGAAAATTTGTAACCTAAAGTGGACTTATGATGTTCAATGTCACCAACCCAATCTGAATCTGTATAACCAACCAAGCCAAGCAATGAACCAACTCTATAGTGAATCCCAAACCCAAGAGTACCATGAAGATAGTGAAGGATCCTCTTAGCTCCTTTCCAATGCATCTCATGAGGTTTCTGCATGAATCTCGAAACCATGCCTACTGCATAGGCAATGTCTAGCCTGGTATGAGTCAAGTATATAAGACTACCGACAAGTTGTTGATACAATGTAGCATCAACCAATGGTGTAGTATAGGAAGTCTCAAGCTTGACTCCAGAAAGAAAGGGAGTCAGAGATGGTTTGCAAGTAGTCATATGAAACCGTGCAAGTAGATCAAGAGTATACTTGGGTTGTGCAAGAGTAATCCCTAAGCTGACTATGAAATCTTGATTCCAAGGAAGTAGTGCAATAAACCCAAATCTGTCATATCAAATCTATCCTGAAGTGATGTATTCACTGCTATAATGATAGATGAAGTACTTCCAGTAATTAGAAAATTATCAACATATAGAACCAGTATCAAAAGTGAATCATCCTGCCACAGTAGATACACATTAGGATCATAATGACATCTAGTAAAACCTAAATATAGGAGGTAGGAGTCTATCTTGGCATACCAAGCTCTAGGAGCTTGTTTAAGGCCATAGAGAGATTTCTTAAGTCTACAAACTAAGGATGAATCTTGAACAAAACCTGGTGGTTGTTCCATGTAGATTTCCTCCTTAAGGTCTCAGTGAAGAAAATAACTCTTCACATCCATCTAATGTACATTCCATCCATGTGATGTGGCAATAGCAAGGGTGAGTCTGATGGAAGTCATCTTAGCAACTGGTGCAAAGGTTTATGTATAGTCAATGCCTACAACTTGTGAAAAACCTTTGGCTACCAGTCATGCTTTGTACTTATCAACTGACCCATCTACTGTAAATTTAGTTTGATATATCCACCTACACAAAACTATCTTCCTTCCCTTAGGAAGTGAAGTCAAATTCCAAGTGTGATTTCTAATCAAGGAATCATATTCCTCATCCATAGCAATATCCCACTTTGGTGTGCCTAATGCCTCTCTGAATGTCTGTGGATCAGAAACTGAAGTAAAGAAGGCATGTGGCCCCCCTTGAAAATCTACTTGAATCAGTCTATTATATGTTGAATCATGTACCCATGTATCTGTCCTATGTATAGTGTAAGATGTGGGTGAGTCAGGTGCAAATATATCAACTTGTAATGCAATCCCTAAACTAGATGAAGATGAATCCTCATCACTGTGAGAACTGGAAGAAGAAGATACTACACTAGGAATCTGCTAAGAATGATTTGAATCATCAGTACTGTAATCAGGATATGAAGAGTCCACAATATGTTGAGAAGTGTCAAGTATAGTTTCAAGAGATGTTTCTTGAAACTTAACACTTCTCTCAATAAACAACTCATGTGTGGTAGGGTGGAGTAGTTGATAGCCTTTTACACCATCTGGATATCCCACAAAGATGCAAGGTTTGGATTAAGGATCCATAGCCTTGCATTGCTCTTTGGGAATGTGTGCCATGGCATGCGAGCCAAAAACTATAAAATGATCAAATGATAGTTTCCATCCTTTCCAAGCTTCAAAGGGAGTGATACCCTTTAAGGCTTTATGTGGAACTCTATTCTGTATGTAACATGCACAGTTGATTGCTTCTACCCAATATGATGGTGTGAGGCCCTTAGAGTGAATCATACAATTAGCCATCTATTTTAAAGTTCTATTTTTACATTCTGCAACACCATTTTGTTGTGGGGTATAAGGAATTGTGCACTGCAGATCTATCCCCTTTGATATACAAAACTGCTCAAAACTATTGTTGACATATTCTCTCCCATTATCTGTTTGAAGAACCTTGATGACTTTCCCTAAAAAAATTTTGACAAGAGCTTTGAAATCTTGAAAAGAATCAAACACTTCTTATTTTTGTCTAAGAAAGTAGACCCATGTAAAGCGTGAGAAATCATCAATGAAGGTGAGAACATATCTAGCCTTTGTAAAAAATGGATGGGGAAAAGCCCCTGAAACATCACTATGAACAAGTTCTAAAACTTGTGTTGCCCTCCATGATTTACCTTTGTCAAATTTTGCTTCTGGATGCTTGCCAAGTGCACAACCCTCACAAAGCCCTTTAGAAAATTTAACCTTAGGTTATCCCTTAACCATATTTTGTTGACATAGTTGTTCAAGATAGCGATAGTTAAGATGGCCAAACCGCTCATGTCATAGTTTTGTAACTTCATCTAAATGAGTTAGTAGTGCTTTTGGAGAAATATCTATGGAAAAATTGGAGAAGGCATATAATCTGGATTGATGATTTTCTTCTCCTATTGCTACCAAATTGTTGCTTTGTAATTCTCTTATCTCAACTGAATCTGGAGAGAACTGTACTCTCATACCCTTCCCTAAATGAGTTATTTGATACACTGAAAGGAGATTAGTTGAGAGTGAAGGTACACTTAGAACATTGGAAAATGCTCCTCCTTCAACTTCAACAGAGCCTCTCCCTTTTACCAATGCTGGAGTATCATCACCTAAGGTGATTGTGGACATACTTGATGGTTCTAAGGATGAAAAGACAACCTGTGAAGAACCCATATGGTGTGAAGCACCAGAGTCTAGAATCCATGATGGAGATAAAGATGCTTTAGCAACTAAGGCTTTTCCCTTTGATTTCTCTTTGTCCTTAGTATTATCTTGATTTGATGAAGATGCATTGATAGAATCAGGTAGCCCTATATTATTCTTTTTGAGAATTTTTTGTAGAACTTCATTTTTTTCTTCATGCAATGATGTTCATCATGTCCAATATTTTTAGAAAAGGTGCATGCAACTCTCTTTTTTCCTTGAGAGTCCTTTTCGAAGTTGTCAATTTTGCTTTCTTTCTTAACTTCCTTGTCCTTTTTAGTGTTCTTCTTCTCCCCTTTTGAATTTTGATGTGTTTCATTCCCTGCAAGTAGGGCTTGAGGTTTCATAGACTTCAAAGTACCCATTTGAATTAAATTTTCTTGCTCCCTTGTGAGGTCAGCAATAAAGTTATCAAGTGTGGGCATTGACCATGAGGCTCCAAGAGCCCTTTAGTAGAGTAGAAAGTCGATACAAACACAAAAAATTCTAGACCTGGATTAGAAAGAACATAAAGGATTGATTGATCCTCTTTCTTGTCAATTCCACAATATTTTAAGTGCAACTTCAAGGATTTAAACTTAGTAAAAAAGTCTTGTAAAGTTGAAAAATTCCTAGGACTAAGACGTAAGAGTTGATTTTCTGACTCATGGCTTCTAAATTCATCTATTTTCCCAAAAAAATTGTCAAGACCTTCCCAAAATTGGTTTGGTTTTTTCAAGTTCTCAACATGGAACAACAAATCAGGAGATAAATTTAAGCACAGAAAGCCAAATGCTTGATCACACTTATTAACAAACTTTTATTTGTCTTTAGTTGCATTAGGTTCTTTCTCTGTTCCCACAGTTACCCTATATAAACCTTTGTTCTTAAGTACAAGAATTACTTTCGTCTTCCAATCATGATAATTGAAAGGTGTTAAGGGCACTATAATAACATTAGATTCCATATTGCTTTGACTTAGATAGTTGATTGTAGAAATGCGGAAAAGAAGAGAGTAGAAATGCGTGCAAAAGTGAAAAACCACAACAAAACAAGAACTTCTCGAGGAAGTGTGAAAATGAACTACACATAGTACCCTCCTTGATTATTTGTTCCCCCCCAATTTAGCACTATAAAGGAGGAGTGCTTGTAACTAACCCAAAAAAGACACAAATAGGCATTTTATAAGATGAGTGCAATTTTGTGCTCCATGAATTTGTGGCAAAAAAAGATGTACTTTGCAAAAAAAATGGAACTCAAAGCTGAGTTATTGTACAAAAGTTAGTACACTTTGAAGATTTCACCCTTTTACAAAAGAAAATTGTTTCCTTAAAAAATTCCAAATTTGTTTCAAAAAAATTTTTATACAAAATTTCATAAAGAAGGGGAAAAGATATTTAAATTGAGATTGAATAGTGGATCCTCTTCTTGCTTTGAAACCCCTGCCTCTAAACAAATTTTATGCCCCTACCTCTGAGAAAACTTGTTGCCCTCTTTCCTCTCTATCTACCATCTTTGATTTGCCTTCCTGCAGCCTAAGGCCTCAAAAAAAATTTCAGTTGTGTAATTTTGAACATTAGTGAAGAAAAAAATGTACATAGATGTGTCGTAGAGATGTGGAGAAAGGGAGCAATGAATGAAATGAGGGATTCCAAAGAAAAAAAATGCACCTAAAGTGAGAGATCACTCCTAATTTGCTCCTTCCAAACTCAAATGTAAAATCACTGCACAAATTAAAAAGTTAGCGCTAAATCTAAAATAGATCACACCTCTTGAGCATAGGTTTCACAGCTTTGAGCAGAGGAAACAATAGTTTGAGCAAAGAAAATAGTAGCATAAAAAATGCCTCCTTTTCCACAGGTATGAGCTTCAAACAGAGATTGGAGCCTTCCTTGGTAAAAAAAATGTGTCTCCCTAGAACATAATCGCACCTCCTTGGTCAAAACATGACAGACACCTTGAACAGAGGTCAAAACCATCCAAAATAAGTGGAGGCATTAATGAGTAGGTCATGACTTTATGGAAGTCGTTGGAGAGAAGATGATACTACTATGTGGACACTCCACAACATAGAGGTCTCTCGCAGCTCTCACAGGGACTCCCCAAGAAGGGGCTATGCATAGTTCACAAGGGCTAAGAAAGGCCATGTTTGAATTTCTTCACACCTCATTCAAGGGCCTCAAACAGTGCTCCCACAGCCTCACAGAGCATGTTCCTCCCTCCAAAAAGAAAATTGTGCCTCTAATCAGCCAAGTTGGGTTGATTTTTCTTTCCTACGAATTGAGAATGCACAAAAAATTAAATAAATAGTATGCAACTAAATAGTTTCACCTTACAGCTTGAGAACTCTCTATTATGCTCTGATACCATGAGAGAAACAATGAAACACAGACATTAGCAACAAGCACTGTGTAGACATAATGCATAAAATCAACCTATGTTATTTGACATTCAGGGGTCTCCTTATAAAGGAGAAATATCCAAGTATGAGGTGTTGAGGTGTTTCAACACCTCTCCAGTCTATAAACTAGCTCCACAAAAAATATCAGCCTACACAATAAATTCCTAAGTAGGCTTAGGTCAACATATGTGTATGCAAGGATTAAAGTATACACTGACAGTAAGTCATCCTTTGCTTGCATGAGTATCCCTTACTTCTATGATGCCATTGAATTTTGTAGTTGTTCCTTTGATTCCATGTAGGTTCATACTAATTTTCTTTTTGATTCTCTATACTATCATGTCTTCTTGCTATTTTTCTCCATGATTCTTGCCTCTAATAATGATGTGGATGCCTATATACTATATCTTTTGCTATCACTAGAACCTTCTTTAATTATTCATCTTTTTTGGCCAATTATTTTAGAAAATCCTAAATAGAATTCTTTATCTCCACTTTTTCATCCTTTAATGAATTCGTACAATCCTCATGAGATTCCTAATTTTTCTCTTCCTCAATGTTCCATCGAATTGTCTTCATTGTTACATTTGTGAATAACATGAGACACGGGATCAAACAATAAATAAAACACCTTCCAACCAAGAGATTTGAAAAACAGAGATTTTCTATTCCTCAAAAAGAAAATAATTACATAATGAATAATACGATAGAATGAATGCTTTGTGAGAGAAACCCTAATGATAAAGGGATTAGATCATGACAAGTGTCAACATCCTATGTGATGAGACAAAATGATGTAATATTAGCTCTATAGTTAACATAAATAAAGCATTGAGTTAACTAATAAAGCAATCCTAAGTTTAGCTTAAGTGCATGAGAATTAGAATAATAATTAATTAAATATTAATTTATTATTCTCTAGTTCATGATAAGTCTAACAACCCCCTTAAGTGTAACTTAGGGAGCATCTAAAAAAATCTAAAAACCAAAGCATAAAAAGAAAAGAAAGCATGAATGGTGATGGCACTTTCAAAATTGCAAAAAATTTGGAGTGCCCATATTGAACCCTAAATTTTTTTATTTCATCTCAAACCTTTGTTATTACTAGATGTAGGGTTCTTATATGGGGGTTTAGGGTTTTATTCATTTTAATTGCTTGTGACATTCTATTTGGTTATTGATTGTATATTGCCCGTTTCCGATCATTTTAAAAACTCTTATGTCTATCAATGTCGTCAAGTGACGGTCCCTCTCGCCTAGGTCTAAATTTCCCATCTTATAAGGTTAAGTAAAGGATATTTTGGCCTTTACATTCTTTGCATTTCGTGGCTTAGAGGTTCTCAAGTCTATTATTTTCATGTCATCCTATGCGATCCCCTTCATTAGAATAACTTAAATGCACACTCTTAAAGTTTCCACTTAAGTCCCGATGGCCATCATACTATATCGCTCATCACTGATTTCTTCAGAAGTACATATTGTGAATTGGCGATGAGTGATGAAACGGTGTTTTCTTTAATATCATTCATCGTAGATAGCTGCCAAAGCTCCTAAACAGAATGCACGATGAGCAATGTTCTTTCAGGGATCACTTATCGCTAATGGCTTTTGAGCCTTCAAATTTGTAATAGCGAAAAATGACACCCTGACTTTTATGTCTTATCGCTCATCATGGATAGTAATAAAATGATAACTTTAGGATCATCGACGAGTGATATGATGAAATTTCCTTTACATTGTGTGATCGCGGATATGTTCTAAATGCTAAGTTCCACATTAGTGATACGCGAAGCACATTATAAACTTTGTAAATCCTCTCATCGATAATTGCTTGCAAACTATATGAGGAGAATTAGCGATGAGCAACGACCTTATGTTTTATCACTCATCACAAATTCATTTCAAAGCTTAAGTTTCAAATTAGCGATGAGCGATGGTATTCTCTAAAGTATTTCTTTCACTACTATGATAAGATTCTATGTGCGATGTCTTTTGTACCATTGATTTTCATGCAGGTGTACGTGTCTAAATCTGATGCCTTCACTACATCTCTCATCTATGATAGGGACCAAGGTGAAAATTTTGAATTAAAGATGTGCGATGAAAGGATGAATGTGATCAAGGACAAGTTGTGGAACCAAGGGCTGAGATTTCATCACGGGGATGTTTACATCTGTGGTAGGAGATGACTATTGATGGAACAAGCAACGTGGTAGGATCCTGAGCATTTTGTGTAAAGAAAAAAGGAAAGTACCAATTCAAGGACTGGAGAACCGTTGATATAATTTTAAAATAGGATGATCTAATGGACTAAACATCAAGCATGAATACTTTCATTGTTGGTTCCACCCTAAAATTTGGGGAAGATCGACGATGAGCGATGAAGCATATAGGGATGTATTCTCTCTATAAAATGAATTGGTCTTATGTACTTCATTGATATTAATGAAAAAACATCGATTAGGTTGGTGATACATGCTAATTGTCAGATCACATATGATTTATCAAGATTAAAGAAGAACGTGGCAGCATTTGAGATAGCATCGCTATTTTCTAGGAGCAAGTTGCTAATGGTCAAAAAATGATGCTCATGGCCACCTTAGCTAAAAATTTAATTTTTCTAAGATCAATGGCACAAATTCAAAGCCGAACTGTTAAGTTATCAATTCACTCATGCAAGGAGTTCTTGAATCATTAATTTTGCATGCTCAAATTGTCTATTTAATGTAGGTTGATTGATGTTCATTTTCACTATCTTTCCAGTCTATAGTGAATGTTGGGCGAAATGTGAAGAGGAGTGAGAGGCTATTTGTTTTTCTTGAGTTGAATTTTCTTGTCCTGAGTAGGTTGGTTTCAAATTGAGTTCTCTGGTTTGGTTAGGAATTTCTCTGATAGGTTCATTACAATTTTTTGGAGTGTAAGTGTGTCTCCCTATAGCTTTGTCTTGAATTGTTAAATTCTGCTTGTTCTAAAAAGGGGGAAAATGGTGTGACAATTCATCCTATTAGAAGGTCTAGCTGACTCAGTGTATTTGAGTATCATGACCTGATATAAGTGAGTAGGAAGCCTAGGCTTCTCTTGAGGTTTCAAAGGGTAAAAGGAGGGCTAAAGGTCAAAAGAAGAAATCAATTGTGCAGAGTACGTACCACTTGAGAAACATAACTCTTATGGGAGAAGTGGTCAAGTTCAAAGGAAACAAACTAGCTTAGCTAGTAAAGAAGGCCAGGAAGAAAAAGAAAAGTCACAGGGATTTCTTGGGTAAACACAATTCTCCTATTGTGCTTTCTGATACTCCTTAAGATGCTGAAGGTGATACTAATTCAAAATATGGCCAGTACCTCCAATATTTGGTGCCATATGGGAGGTTCGACGATGACATGGTTATGACCCCTCCAATTTCATCAAGGATAAGGAGTGGTCGAGCATTCTCTGATGCCGACGACTCTGAATAGGGTCACCGCTTTTTTTCTATTTTTGATGACACATGGTCTTTGCATAGGAGGTATTTGTTTTCATGTGTCTGTGGTTTGTCTTTTACTCTTCCATCCTGATGTGGAAGTCCTCTAATTGATATGATATCGAATATTTTTTGTTTCAACAATGAACACGGTGATAGCGACTATTAGTACCTTGCACATGTTTTTTTGCCTTTTGTCCTCCCCTATTCCCAAATGATTACATAAGAAACCGCCTGGGGAGTTCTTCAAGGAATTGGTTCAAATTAGGTTTTTGAAATGAACTAAAATGAAAATGAAATTGTAATTTAGCCAGGTGCTTGTTGCTCCCTTGTTTATAAAGGGGATTTCATGGCTGAGAAAGGGAGTTCAGAATTTTGAGTCCAAAGATAGGTCAAAAGTGAGTGCTATGCTCTCAGAGCAAATATAATGTAAATAGATACTTTAGTAGATATATCAAAAGCAAATCTAGGGTGAAAGTTATACTGTATACAGATCTTAAATATGGTTTTACAAAGCAATATAAAAAATGAAGGAGAATATTAGTTCTAAAATGTTGCTCTCCTATGTATTTTCTTCCAAGTTATGAATGAAGTTTTTAATTATGATTTCATTTGTCTTCTATCATTTGCACCAAATGAATGAGCTTGTTTTATGCTTCAGTTCAATAAGTTGATTAAATGTTAAAATAAGGCCATTAGTTTGTGAGAAAAGGATATAGGATTTGGTAAGGAAGTGATATTTTGAAACACTGAGTTAGATGTTACAAAGTGGTAAATTCTAATAGTCCATTAATTTCTGGCGTTCAATTAGAATTGTATTACCGATTGATTGCAAGTCATGACTCTCTTTCTCCCTCAGATAAGGCTCTAATTGTTTGATTAGTTTATTTCATAGCTTGTTGAGCTAGTACTAAATTTGGTCTAGGATTCAAGATGAAGGAAGATCCATAAAATACTCTAAACTACATTGCCCCAACTTTAAGTATATAAACGTATTCCTTGAAACGAGTAACACTTCCACCTGTGATCTGCCAAACCATTGATGAGGTGAGTTTCTTGAGGTAGTGCATCTACGTGAGTAAATTCTCTTGACCTAATGTGAGATATTGTGAGCATGCATAGGATTACCATCCTGGGTCTCATAGAGCCCGAAGAGAAGAAATGAAGTACTAATTACTTTACTTAAGTGTTGGCCAATCCTCGACCTTGTTGATGATTGAGTTGTGGAAAATTCATAGGTAAGGACTGAGATTAAGTTTGGTTCTTGAAAAATAACCAACCAAAATGGCGACTTTGCTAGGGAACAACTTTGCATCTCTGGTGCAAATTTGTTGAAGACCAGTTAGAAAGAGTCAAAAAGAATGAACATCTGTTTAGATGTTGAAGAAGTTCCAGTTCTACAAATTGATTTGTAGCAGCCCCAAATTCAAAATAATCTGAAGTGACTTTGTTGGAAGAACTCAGAGAAAGATATCCTTACTTCAAAGGTTTTCCTCTTATTGAAGAGGTGGCGACTCTACTATACAATTTATACACATAAAGGGATGTTGTCTGTTATTGTGACTTGAAAGTATTTTATTCAAAGTTGCAGCTACTAGAGATATGAAGGTACATGGTTCTTTGTACATTTTCATTTGTTGAACCTGTCATATTGAATGAAATTGTTGTTCCTTTCAAAGTGTTTGTCTAAGTATTCACAAATGTGATAGTATGGATGGTTAGAATGAATTTATATATTTTAGGGACTTGCCTCCACCTATAAATACCATATGTTTCAAGCCCTGGTTACCATCATATTAGCAACTATCCTAGTGATCCTTCATATTGTCATGGTTATGATTATGCATAATTAGTTAAACCCAGATTTGCATGTATCAATGGATTACCAAAGGGAAATAACCATGCCATTAAAAACCTTGATGCATATTGTCAAGAAGCTTCAAAGGTATGATAATCCTCAAACAATTGAAACCCCAAAGTACATGAACCCAAGTGTAAACAAGCCTAGGATAAGGCCAGAATGGAAAGTTGTGTTTAACAAGGGAATTAAAGAAATGAACAAAAGGCATCTGATGGCTATACAAGCCCAGTTAAAAGATAATCATATTAGATCTACTAGCCAAATTGTTGCACCTTTTGTCAATTCTTTTGACTCATTGTATGACCAATTAGACTTGTCATGGATTGATTATAAGGTTAAAAGTATGTCATCTCGAGTCTATAAGCAGATGCCTAGATTTAATGGATACAATGTGTGTGAAGGAGATGCACATGTCCAAAGTTTTTATAGTTTCATGGTGAAACATTCATTTGGAGATCAAGATATGTGGATGATAGTTTTTCTCAAATCTCTTGAAGCTAGAGCTAGGGACTGGTACTTAATTATTTATGAGAAGTCCTTTTCCTGCTAGGATAAACTAGTGGATGCTTATAGAGAAGAATTTGCAAAAGAACCTTCTAAACTTGTCACAAGATTAAAGCAGCTTAAAAAATAAGATGAAGAGTCAAGTATTGCTTTCAGTCATAGATTTGTTGTTTCTCTTTCACTAATCCATGAAAATTTCAAACCCAGTGTCTCAGATTGCATTCATATGTATTTTGAAGCTTTTGAGGTGGGATCTAGTGCACTATTAAAGGATTTTAAAATATTGAGTATGCAGATGGCTTACACATGTTTAGACAATATGGAAAAAATTAGGAATGAATATGTGCAAAGTCTAATGTCTTCAGTTGTGGGTAAACATGTTGATGAAATTAGCAACTGTATGAATACAAATGATCAGATGTCTTCAGTTTCAAATACAGACAAGTGCATATTTAAGAAGGAAATTTTTTGAAGTGATGCAATGTCATCCATTAATGTTGATGATAGTGAGAATATTGGTCTCTATCCTCAAGAGGATGTAAATGACCAACTCAATGGTGACACTCAGTCCAATGATGAAATTAAGAAAGATGTGGATTGTTGTCATGATAGCCCAAAAGTAAGTAAGAATGAACAAATGGACAACCTATCCTCTATGATAGATTGTGACCATGCTTTTGACAAGGTTGTTAGCAATTCAATCTCCTATGATTGAGAAAACCTAGTTTGTGATCGATCCATTGAATTTTCAGACTTTGATGATGATAATATCATGGTATGCCCTAATTTACAACTTGGTAATGCATGCAGTTCTAGTGGAAGTCATGAAGGGGAAGTGGTTGAAAGAATGGATCATAGGAATGGTCCATTGAGCAGTGAACAAATTTCAAATCTGTTGACCACTAAATATCAGAAATATGTACATGTGAGTAACCCTCACTTTTTGTGTGTTGCCCATACTGATTTTGATAGTGATGATAACCTTCACTATGCAAAATATGATGCATGAGTATCTGATCTTACTTCCAGTTATGAACCAGTTGGTCAACATGGTGATAATGTGGGTAATGACAAACAACTATTTGATTGTAATGATGCATTGTATGATGAGTATGAAAGTGTGCAAGCTGATGCAAGTTCAGAAATCTATTTTGATGGGTTAGAAATAATAGATAACCATGGAGTTTGTGTATCTGATAAGCCAGATTTTGATAATTTTAATGCAGATTTGGATAAGTATATGTTTCCTAATTTAGATGAGCCTAGTTATGAATCTTTTCATGTGGATATGGAGGCTGATTTCAAAGAAAAAATAGATTATCTTTTTGAACCAGAATTGCTCACTTTTGAATAAGATATGAATGCTGAAGATGTTGATATGTTATGTTCAAAAGATATCAAAGTGAGAAAGGATGAGGATAAGTTAGAGATTCATGATGATTCTCTACACCAACATGTTGAGGCACAATTATAGTATGTGCCAATGTATGAATGTATCTATTTACATACACTCAGAGATAGTTTGCATGATGTGCACAATATTTTGATTAGTTCCTATGATTGTTTCACCTATGACATACAAACTAACAATCATATTTAACTTGATAGTACCAGCCATATGGCAGAATATGAGTGCCATTTTTTTCTTCAGTTGGATGAAATTTTCATTAAGTGTGGCAATGGGAAAAACATTAAAGAGTGTTGTTTTTAGCTTGACAATGTTTTAAAGGATAAATATTATGGGTTGTTGACACATGAAAATCAATATTTCAAGAGTATGCCTGAATTTCAGAGGCATGATAGTTGTGAACTTGTTGACATTATTGTATATAATGGGCTATTAAGAGATGCTAGCATGTTAAATCTAGAAGATTACAGTGATGTTTTCAGATTGGATTTTGTGAAGTGTGATGAGAATTTTGTCTATGATAGAGGTAAGAAGAGCCCTATAGCTTTTTATGGCCTTGGGCCATCAGATATGGTTTGACTTGTTAAACCAGAGTAGTTAGGGGTAAAGGTGACCTCTTGAATCTATCACACAATGAAGTAGGCACCTAGTCTTCTTCTCTAGAGGATTCTAAATTATCGCTCTATTCACTGAGAAAAAACGTCCACAGAAAGAGCCACTGATGGCACTTTCAAAATTGCAAAAAAATTGGAGTGCCCATATTGAACCCTAAAATTTTATATTTCATCTCAAACCTTTGTTATATTTGGATGTAGGGTTCTTATATGGGGGTTTAGGGTTTTATTCATTTTAATTTTGCTTGTGACATTCTATTTGGTCATTGACTGCATATTGCCCATTTTTGATCATTTTAAAAACTCTTATGTCTATCAATGTCATCAAGTGACGGGTCTCTCTCGCCTAGGTTTGAATTTACCATCTTATAAGGTTAAGTAAAGGATATTTTGGCCTTTACATTCTTTGCATTTCATGGCTTGGAGGTTCTCTAGTCTATTATTTTCATGTCATCCTAGGGGATCCCCTTCATTAGAATAACTTAAATGCACGTGCTTACAGTTTCCACTTAAGTCCCGATGGCCATCATACTATATCACTCATCGTTGATTTCTTCAAAAGTACATATTGTGAATTGGTGATGAGTGATGAAACCGTGTTTTCTAAGTTGATATCACTCATCGCAAATAGCTGCTAGAGCTCCTAAATGGAATTCACGATGAGTGATGTTCCTTCAGGGATCGCTTATCGCTAATGGATTTTGAGCCTTCAAATTTGTAATAGTGAAAAATGATGCCCCGAATTTTATGTCTTATCACTCATCACGGATAGTCATAAAATGATTAATTTAGGATTAGCGATGAGTGATATGATGAAATTTCCTTTACATCGCGTGATCACAGATATTTTTTAAATGCTAAGTTCCACATTAGTGATACGCGATGCACATTATAAAATTTGTAAATCCTCTCATGCTAATTTCTTGCAAACTATATGAGGAGAATTAGCGATGAGTGATGGTATTCTCTGAAATATTTTTTTCGCTAATATGATAAGACTCTATGTGTGATGTCTTTTGTACCATTGATTTTCATGCAAGTGTACATATCTAAATCTGATTCATTCACTACATCTCCCATCGCTGATAGGGACCAAGGTGCAAAGTTTGAATTAGCGATGCACGATGAAAGGATGGATGTGATCAAAGATAGGTCGCAGAACCAAGGGCTGAGATTTCATCATGAGGATGTTTACATCTGTGATAGGAGATCACTATTGATGGAACAAGCAACTTGGCAGGATCCTGAGGATTTCGTGTAAAGCAAAAAGGAAAGCAGCGAAAGGATTGGAGAACCATTGATATAGTTTTAAAACAGGATGATCCAATGGACTAAACATCATTGCATGAATACTTTCATCATTGGTTGCAACCTAAAATTTGGGGAATATCAGCGACGAGCAATGAATCATATAGGGAATTATTCTCTCTAGAAAATGAACTGGTCTTATGTACTTCATCGATATTAATGAAAAAGCACAAATTAGGTTGGCGATACATGCTAATTGTTAGATCACATATGATTTATCAAGATTAAAGAAGAACATGGCAGTATTTGAGATAGCATCGCTATTTTCTAGGAGCAAGTTGCTAATGGCCAAAAAATGATGCTCATGGCCACCTTAAATGAAATTTTAATTATTCTAAGATCAACGACCTAGATTCAAAACCGAACTATTAAGTTATCAATTCACTTGCACAAGGAGTTCTTGAATCATTAATTCTACATGCTCCAATTGTCTATTTAATGTAGGTTGGTCGCTATTCATTTTCACCATATTTCCAGTCTATAGTGAATGTAGGGCGAAGTGTGAAGAGGAGTGAGAGGCTATTTGTTTGTATTGAGTTGAATTTTCTTGTCTTGAGTAGGTTGGTTTCAAATTGGGTTCTCTGGTCTAGTTGGGAATTTCTCTGATAGGTTGTTTACAATTGTCTGGAGTGTAAATGTGTCTCCCTGTAGCTTTGTCTTGAATTGTTGAATTCTCTTTGTTTTGGAAATGGGAAAAATTGGTGTGACAATTCAGCCTATTAGAAGGTCTAGCTGACTCAATGTATTTGAGTATCATGACCTGATATAACTAAGCAGGAAGGCCAGGCTTCTCCTAAGGTTTCAAAGCGTAAAATGAGGGCTAGAGGTCATAAGAAGAAATCAATTGTGCATAGTACGTACCACTTGAGAAACATAACCATTCTGGGAGAAGTGGTCAAGTTCAAAGGCAAGGAACTGGCTCAGCCAGTGAAGAAGGCCAAGAAGGAAGAGAAAAGTCATGAATAGGGCTTTCCCATGAAAACACAATTCTCCTATTGTGATTTCTGATACTCCTGCAAACGCTGAAGGTGACACTAATTCAGAATATGGCCAGTACCTCCAATATTTGGTGCAATATGGGAGCTCCGATGATGACGTGGTGATGATCCCTACAATTTCATCGAGGACAAGGAGTGGTCGGGCATTCTCTGATGTTGATGACTCTAAATAAGGTCACCGCCTTGTTTTTATTTTTTATTACACCATGGTCTTTGTATAGGAGGTATTTGTTTTCATGTGTCTTTGGTTTGTCTTTTGCTCTTCCATGCTGATGTGGAAGTCCTCTGGTTGATATTATATGGAATATTTTTTGTTTCAAAAATGAACAAGGTGATAGCAACTATTGGTACCCTATGCATGTTTTTTCCTTTTGTCCTCCCCTATTCCCAAATGATTACATAAGAAATTGCTTGGGGAGTTCTTCAAGGAATTGGTTGAAATTAGGTTTTTGAAATTAACTGAAATTAAAATGAAATTGTAATTCAACTGGGTGCTTGTTGCTCCCCTGTTTATAAAGGGGATTTCATGGTTGAGAAAGAGAGTTCAAAATTTTGAGTCTAAAGATAGGTCAAAAGTGAGTGCTATGCTCTCAGAGAAAATAGAATGTAAATAGATACTTTAGTAGATATATCAGAAGCAAATCTAGGGTGAAAGTTATACTGTATACATATTTTAAATATGGTTTTACAAAGCAATATCAGAAATGAAGGAGAATATTAGTTCTAAAATGTTGCTCTCCTATGTATTTTCTTCCAAGTTATGAATGAAGTTGTTAATTATGATTTCATTTTTCTTCTATCATTTGCACCGAATGAATGAGCTTGTTTTATGCTTCAGTTCAATGAGTTGATTAAATGCTAAAATCAGGCCATTAGTTTGTGAGAAAAGGATATAGGATTTGGTAGGGAAGTAATATTTTGAAACACAATGAGTTAGATGTTACAAAGTGGTATTCTAATAGTCCATTAATTTCTGATGTTCAATTAGAATTGTATTACCAATTGATTGCAAGTCATGAATCATTTCTCCCTCAGATAAGGCATTGATTGTTTTATTAGTTTATCTCATAGCCATTTGAGCTAGTACTAAATTTGGTCTAGGATTCAAGATGAAGGCAGATTCATAAAATACTCTAAACTATATTGCCCCAACTTTAAGTATATAAACGCATTCCTTGAAACGAGTAACACTTCCACCTATGGTCTGCCAAGCCATTGATGTGGTGAGTTTTTTGAGGTAGTGCATCTGTGTGAGGAAATTCTCTTGACCTAATGTGAGATATTGTGAGCATGCATAGGATTACCCTCTTGGGTCTCACAGAGCCTGAAGAGAAGAAGTGAAGTACTAATTACTTTACTTAAGTGTTGGCCAATCCTTGACCTTGTTGATGATTGAGTTATGGAAAATTCATAGGTAAGGATCGAGATTAAGTTTAGTTCTTAAAAAATAATCCACAAATGGGTCCCGACAACTTGGCTTGATGAGGCACCCATGTAAAACTAAAGATCTCTAAAAAGTGGAGAAATGGATAAAACCTCACGGGAAAAACTCCACTCCAAAAAGAGATGAAATCATGCATGAAAAAAAATATGAAGGAAGGCCTCATGAAGACCCCCATGGACAACTTCCTTCACCCCAAGCAACAATCACAATTGAAGATAGTGAGGCGATGCCAAAATTTTTGTGAAGATGTCTGCAACTTACTCCTCTGTAGGCATGTACTCCAAGGTGATAAAACCATCCTAAATGTATGAAGTGTGCATGTGGATCTCTATGTTCTTGGTATGTTAATGATCTAGTGGATTGCAAGAAATGTGAATGGAACTCTAATTGTCACACCAAAAAATAGTGGGACTATCAAGAGGAAAACCAAATTGAATCAATGGTTGTCGAAACCACAAAACCTCCTAGCTGGCCAAAACTATTGCTTGATACTCAACTTCTATGGATGATAATGCAATAGAAGATTGCTTCTTGCAAGACTGTCTAATGTGGCCAAAACCAAGGATAAAACCAAAGCCAAAAGTGGACTTCCTATCATTGACATCACCAACCCAATATGAGTCAGTGAAGCCAATAATTTGAGGATCTCCTAATGTATAGTGAATATCATAATGTGAGGTGCCTTGAAAATATCTCAAAATTCATTTGGAATATTTCCAATGACTCTCATGTGGATCATGTGATAGTCAAGATACAAGACCAACTACAAACAAAAGATCAAGATGTGAATCTGTCTGGTACAAAAGACTGTCAACCAACTACCTGTATAATGTAACATCTACTGAAGGAGTGGTACAAGTGGAAGACAATAAAACACCTGACTAGAATGGTGTGGGGGTAGGCTTGCAATCAACCATGCCAAATATCCAAATCATGTGTAGAGCATACTTCTACTGAAATATAGAAATACCATCTGAAGACTGAATAACCTATAAACCAAGAAAGTAGTGCAGAAGGCCAAGATCTATCATCTCAAAATGCTCCATCAAAGCTCACTAAAAATTTTGGATCATGGAGGATAAACTTCCTATAATGATCAAATCATCCACATATAGCTCTAGGACCAAAAGATCACCCTCTTGTCTCTAAATGTAAATTGTGAGATTTTGTGTGAAGCTAGAAGAAAACAAAAAAGTGTCCATCTTCTCATACCAAGATCGAGGGGCCTATTTGAGACCATATAGAAAACATCAAACTCTACAAAACTAGCAAAGAGTCCTTAGTAAAACCATGTGGCTGCTCCATATAAATATCCTCATGAAGATCACCATGAAGGAAGGCATTCTTCATCCATATAAAATACTAACCATCCCTATGAAGCTGCAAGGGAAAGTATAAGGAAAATAGAATTCATCTTGGAAATAGGGGAAAAGGTCTCAGAATAATCAATACCTTCGACCTAAGAGAAACCCTTTGCAACAAGATGATCCTTATATTTATCAATAGAACTATCTACAACATATTTGGTATGGTGCGCCCAGTTTCACCAAACCAATTTTCTTCCCTTAGGAAGAGGAACTAAATACCATGTATGATTCTTCATTAGAGAAGAATAATCATCCGCCATAGCACTGTCCCACTCAGGAGTACCAACTACCTCAAAAAACTTCTGAGGATCATCCAAAATGGTATGACTAAAAAGAATAACACCCGATGTCTGTGCATGAGTGCGACAGGAGTCTGAAGGATCACTTGCCAAAGGTCTAGTTGCATCGATAGTATAGCGGGCCCACTTGGGTAAAGGATGAATATTTGGAGGCGGTGGGATAGCTAGAGCATTATCCTCATCCTCAAGTGATGAGTAATCCTCATGATATGAGGAGTAAGTAATAGGAGATGAGGGAGAAGCTAGGGATGGAGAATCCATCAGAGGAAAGCCCTCTAAACTAGAAATCTCATCAAAACAAGAACTCTCTAGAATTAGGATCAAACAACCTGTATGCCTTAACATCATCATAGTATCCAACAAATATAATCGGTCGACTCTTCCTCTCCATAGATTTCTGTTGAGCTTCAGGAATGAATGCCCAAGCCTCACTACCAAAGAGTTTAAATGAAGATACATTAGGCTTGACATGGGACCAAGCCTCCTCATGAGTCATATGTTGCAATGCCTTATGAGGCATACGATTCTAATTATAATTGGTGTAAGTGGTAGAAGGGGAAAAACAAACTAAACTATGCATCTATGCTTCTAAATAGGATATTGCATCTAAAACTAAATGAATTTAAACTAATTTAAACTAAAAAGCTTCATAAATCTATCCTATTGCTCTCTAACTCTAAAGATTTCTCTAATTTACTTAGCTCTTAGATTTGTAAGCTAATTAAACTATTAAAATGACACTTAGAGAATGAGAAATGGACTATTCTACTCTAATATGATTAAAATATGCAAATTCTATTCTAATGGCAGCCATGACTGCAAATGCTTGATGCTTGATGCTTGAATGCTACTTGATGGATACTGGAATGCTGGATGGTTTGGATGCTTGAATGCTTTGGAAACCTGCAGAGTAAGATTGCATTAGTTGGGCTCCATTTCTTGTAGCCCAAGAGCTGTATTTATAGCTTTCACGGCAACACAATTGTACAGGAAACTGGGATGAGGGGCTATGATTTTATCTGGAGAATCCAAAGGCATGGGATGAGAAGAAGGAGTTGATCATGGAGAATGGTTTCTCCCCATGAAAACACCACGCAAGATAAGAGGAAAGGTGGGTGGAAGGTTGTTGAGAGAATTTCTTGCACGTTTGTCCCTGAAGCTTTTCCCGTGAATGGCAGTGCCATTAATTTGAATTTTGAGAAATAAATTTTATTGGTGAGTGAATAGTGCAAAATTTATGCATAAATTTAAATATTGTTAATTTATTTAAATTTAGCAAAAAGGAGGAATAAATAATTTAATAAATCAAACTATAGGGTTTGTTTTATTAAATTAAAAGGAGAATGATAATTAAATAAAAGATTTTTAGCAATCTTTATTTAATTAAGAAGAAAGGTGATTTTAATAACACAAATTATTTAAATTGTGTATTTAATTTTAAGATAGAAGTAATAATGATAATAATTAAATAAAACAAAGTTTTTAATTTTGTTTATTTAATTAAGAGAGAAATAATATGATGAAAATGATAATAATTAAATAAAACAAAGTTTTGATTTTGTTTATTTAATTAGGAGAGAAAAATAGAAGAATTAATAAATGAACTTAATATAAATAAATATTTCTATTTATTTACTAAGTAGAAGAATTTAAGATTAATTAATCAAATAAGTCGTATTCAATTAATTAGATTCTCCATACCATTTTTAGGTGTCTACATTTTGCCCCTCTTTGAAGTGATGTGTTTACGAGTGCTTCAAAGAATGATTTTTCCTCAACTGCCAGTATTGACGAAAGGTTTTTAAAGTGTGCCCCAGACTTGCCCCAGATGATGAATTTTGAAATGATAGTGATATATGCCCCATCGGGAGATAAATTGATGAATTTTGGATTTTTTTATATTTTTCAAGAATTTTGAATTTTTATGATGGTTTGATGATGAATTGGTGAAGAAACAATTTATCTCCTGACAAGATTGTCCATAAATGCCCCTGTGATAGATAAGAATTAATTCCTCAAAAGGAAAAATAAATAAATCCCATAAAAATCCCCCAAAAATAGCCTATAAATACTCCAAAGGTCATTCTCAAAAGTCATTTGTACATTTGACTTTGACAACTTTGAGATAGAGACCCTTAGAGTATTCAGAGCCTCAGGATGCCGATCCCCTACCACACCCACCGACTCGAGCGTGTGCGCCGTCATTAGTGTCCAACCGACTATGGACCTCCGGTATGTACTCCAAGCCTTCCTCGTAATTCACACCCTTAATTTTAATGTATTTTTGCATGTTTTTATTGTTTTAGCTCGGGGTGAACGCGGTGTAGCGCATCCGTGAATTTTTGTAGCGCGTCGTAGTTTTAGCGCGTCCGGTCAATAGCGTATCTTGTCCGGTAAGTTTTGCAGCGTGTCAGAAGTTTTAGTGCGGAGGGCCAGTTTTGCAGCGCGTCCAGGAAATTGTGTAGCGTGTCAGAAATTTTAGCGCGTAGGGTCAGATCTGTAGCGCGCCCGGGGAGTTTTGTAGCGTGCCAGACTTTTTAGCGCATTAGGTTGATTTTGTAGCGCTTTGGGTATAGATTGATGTAACATTGTGCATTTTGATTTTCATCGATTTGTTGGTAATTCCATCTAGTTTAGCTTGATGTTGACTAAATAAATGGTAGACGATCTCTTGATGAGCGAGATTCATTGATTGCTAATAATTATCCTCATGATAGGCGAGGACTAATTATGTGTTTCAAATGATTGAACCCAATTGATAGATGAGGGTTCCTTGATGATTTGATAGGTTGATAGAAAGAAAAAAAAAAAGCACAATTTTTGAAAATTTGGATGATCTTTTGATATTTTGATTTAAAATGTTTTGTTTTGTATGAGTACAGGAGCAGTTAGATGTTATCCAGATGCGAGAGCAGTTCCCGTGGCCCTTTGATATAATACCGAGACTGTCACCTGATGAGAGACAGCATATTGCTGCTTGTGGTTTGGCGACTTTACTTGACATGCCCCATATTAGACTCAATAGGGGTCTATTGACAGCTTTGGTAGAGCAGTGGCATAGTGACCACAACACCTTTCACTTACCTACTGGCGAGATGACCGTGACGCTAGAGGATGTATGGCATATTCTTCATATTCCCTTTGTTGGAGAGATTGTGGTTCATGATTTAGAGGAGGTTGGTGGTGTAGAGGCCATGCAGAGAGTCTTTCAGGATCCCCAAATTGCAGGAGAGTGGATTCCATGGGTAGATATGTATGAGTCATATGCTCCACTTCCTTCAGTTTTGGCCAGTTTTATTGGTGGATTCCTTTGTCCTGATAAGAGGTCAAAGGGTCTATCGCTTGGATGGGGTTGGGTGTTAGAGGGTCTGGTGGTCCATAGGATGAGATATGCTTGGGGCATGTGCATGCTTGGCCAGTTATATCATGATTTGCATTGGATTGTTTATCTCAGCGGCAGTAGTTTATTGGCAGGGGCTACCCTTCTCCAGGTATGGGCATCGGAGCATATTGCTGTTACGCGTCCTGTACCAGTGTTGGCCAGACCAGTGACGAGGCCATATGTATTTTGGTATAGAGGTAGGCCTACCCAGCATATGATGGGTAAGCTTGAGTATTGGAGGCGGATTGTTGATGATATAGAGGCAGTGACCTGGCGTCTGTACTTAAATTGTGATGCCTGGGATGATGATGATATTGAGTTGGGGTTCTTATCCGATTCGATGTATTTGATCGGGAAGAGCCCCAGGGTCTTGGAGCGATTCCTGTTTCGTCGTGTGTACAGGCAGTATGGCATTGTGCAGTGCATGCCATTGGGTGTAGCACATTATGTCCGACGTCGGATAGATGTTCCTGATTGGGGTCTCAGCTTGCCTTACGGGGCACTTGTTGAGGGTTACCATGCTTTACAGCCATTAGCATGGGATGTTCGGAAGGATATTGTCGAGGTGCCCATTACTCCCGAGTACGGAGAGTATCTGGCTCTGCACCCTCCTCCACGGATCACTATTCCAGATGAGCCAACACCTATACCAGCGGCAGCACCAGTAGTAGCACCAGCAGGGGGTGTTCAGGTTGGTCAGCGACGGGGGAGAGAGGAGGATGTTGATGTGGATGTGGAGAGCATCTCAGAGACTGACAGTGATGAGAGTTCTGGTAGCAGTGAGGATAGCAGTGATGATGATGGCAGAGATGGGGGGAGACCGAGTGTAGCAGGTACATCAGAGCCATCTTCCAGTGCACCTCGTAAGAGGTAGGCTGTTGTTTCCTCGTCGACAGATCCATCAGAGGTTGTGGGTTTATAGGTGCACGTGCAGACATTGCAAGGACAGCTAGCACAGGTGCAGGGGTTATTAGCACAGATGCAGGCTTAGACGTAGGCATAACTAGCTACTGCTCAGACTCTGATTAGTGAGAGAGATGGGGCCCTACAGGCAGCAGCGACCGCATAGGCTCAGTTGACAGGATTACGAGCATAGTTGTCCACTGCCCAGGCACAGATCACAGCCTTGACTACAGAGCGAGATACCATTAGACGGACAGCAGAGACAGCACAGGCGACTGTAGAGAGGTTGCAGAGAGTGGCAGATGGGACTTCCGTGGTGGATTATATGCGAGAGGCCATGTGGGCAGGTGCTGAGATTGAGTATTACCGGAGCCGTTACCATGAGCTTTGCCCCCTAGAGCAGAGAGTCAGTTATGCTCAATCTCGCTCAGAGAGGACTCGGTCAAGGACAATGAGCAGAGGTGTGACACAACCTCTTCTGAGAGGTCCGAGAGATCCTGGGACATCTGGTGGTGGTACCGATACTGGTGCGAGACCTGCTCCTTCTGGTGGGAGTACTACTTGATATTAGTTGTGTACTCCTTGAGAGATATGTACAGCCATTTTTGACTTGATGTTATTTTCATTCTTTTCAGACTTCATTGTATACTTGATACTTGATGAGATATATATGTGCAGCGGTTTGATTGTTTTATGATATGTTTTGACATGATTTATGTGATGGATGCATTGATTTTATGATGTATTGATGTGATGGATGCATTGATTTTATGATTTATTGATGTGATGGATGTATTGATCTTATGATGTGAAATGGTATTGATGATGTATTTCTTTTCTTAATGAGATGTAATGTATGATAGATAAAATGTGATGTTTAATGAATGACGTATGGAAATGTAAATGAATGTTGGATAAATGAAATGTAATGATGAATGTAAATGTAAATGGATGATGGATAAATGTAAATGTGAATGAAATGTAATGATGTATGATAGACGAGATGGAAATGCAATGATGTATGATGAACATGTGATGATGAGTATGTGATGATGTAAATGTAAATGATGTATGATGAAAATGTAATGTAATATTTATGAGATGAAATGTAAAATGAAATGTGATAAATGAATATGTGATATGTGATAAATGGATGATGTAATGAATTGTAAATGGTGTATGATAAATAAGATGGAATGCAATGATGTATGAAAAAAAATGTAATGATGAGAATATGATGATGAAAATGTAACTGAAATGTGGTAAATGAATATGTGATATGTGATAAATGAATGAATGATGAGATGTTTATATAAATGAATGAATTGCAAATAGATGATATATGAATGATATGTAAATGAAATGATGTATGTAAATGTAAATGAAATGTAATGAAATGGAAATGAATGATGAGATGTAAATGGAATGATATATGAATGAATTGCAAATGAAATGATGTATGTAAATGTAAATGAAATGTAATGAAATGGAAATGAATGATGAGATGTAAATGGAATGATATATGAATGAATTGCAAATGTAATGATAGATGAGTAGATGATGTTTAATGAATGATGAAATGTAAATTGTGAATTTATGATGAGATGAAGAAATGATCCTATATGCATGTTGTTTATGAAAATTGTATGTGTCAAGTGTACTCAGTCTTTTAATAAGAAAAGATAACATCGTTTGTGAATGAATCATTGTAACTTGTGCCACCAGTACTCTGCAGATGTATTATTATGAATGCAATCTATGTTTAACCATGCAAATGTCTATTTTATCCATGCAAACCTAAGTGTCATTTCAATAATCATTTTATTCTGCTTTGTATCATTACTGAGCTTTACTTTTAAAATGTTGAAAGCGAATACAAGCATCAATGATATGAGATAGACCAATGATGACCTGAGTATTTTCTTTCATGATTTTTGATATTGCAAGCGAACACAAGCATCATGGTATGAGATAGACCAATGATGACCTGAGCATTTCTTAGGTAAACAAACAAGAATTAATCATTTTCTTAAGTGAATTGGAATGTCATCCATGATACTTGGTAGAGCACTTCCCGTGACAATTCACAAAATAATAATGACTAACTCACAAAACAACAAACAAAGAAAAGGTATCATTCTTCTTCCTTACTTCTCTAGTTCAATACATCATTGAGTAGCTCCAAAGAAATGATAACCAAATGATAAAATGAAAAGCACAACAATTCAAATTCTACTTAATGTATTTTCAAATCATTATTCAGATTAGATCATCAGTGTTGAGATGTGTGTGCTGATGTGTGCATGATATTCCCAAATATTTAACTAAATGATGTGACCTAAAAGACCTATCCTAGGGGTCTCGGGGACTGATCAAAGATTAGTCTTGCCTACGTTATACACGTAGAGACCACGTAGTTTGACTGACACAAACTCCACTTTTGACTGATGTAGACTCTATTTTTGTGTTTTTGATTTTATGATGTTTTTGGGTTTTTGATGGATTTTCTAGTGTTTTTGGATTTTGATTTTCTGATGTTTTTTTGGATTTTTGATTTTCTGATGTTTTTTTTGGATTTTTGATTTTCTGATGTTTTTGGGATTTTGATGGGTTGCCACTTGAGGTTGTCATGTTTGACTTCCTTTCCATGTAAGCTGAAAGTCTACTTGTACCAGATAACACTAGGATGTTGCCCCCAAGCCAGGGTAAAACATGGTATCTCTGCTATGATATGGATAGTGAGAATCTCAACTGATAGATGGAAATGATATGAAAGGAAACAATCGTAACAACACTGTACCCAGTAGATAGAGGAGTTTGGTGAAAATCACAAGTAACGCCTGTTTGCCAGGTTTTCATCACTTGTTTTTATTGTGTCCTCTTTCATTTTCTTTTGTATTTTTATATATTTTTAATTTTTAATTATTTATTTATTATTTATTTTATTTTTTGTCATCATGACGCCTGTTTGCCAGGTTTTCATCAAGACAACTTTATTGACCGTGCACTAGATATCCTCAAGTGTAGAATCGCCTGAGATGAATGCTGTTCATGGGCTCCTCCAACATGTCTCCTTCTGGTGTAGATAGTCGGTATGCTCCTGATCCATAGACTGATATGATGACATAAGGTCCTATCCAGTTAGGTTCAAACTTTCCCTTCTTTTCTCTGTCTGCTTGATTTCTAGGGTTTTCCCGTAGGACCAAGTCTCCGATCTGGAAGACTCTAGGCTTAACCCTATGATTATAGTTCCTAGACATCCTTTGTTGATAGGCTGTCAAATGATTGACAGCTTGTTGTCGACGTTCATCAAGTAGCTCTAATTCCTGAAGTCTAGAGATCCTATAATCTTCATCTGAAATGAGTCCCTTTAGTGAAACTCGAAGGGATGGAATTTCTACCTCAATAGGTAATATTGCCTCTGATCCATAAACAAGAGCATATGGTGTAGCTCCTGTTGGTGTTCTGATGCTAGTCCTGTAAGCCCAAAGAGCAGGGTTAAGCTGAACGTGCCAATCACGCCCTACCTCATTTACAGTTTTCTTGAGAATCTTTAGGATTGTTTTGTTGGAAGCTTCTGCCTATCCATTACCTTGAGGGTAATATGGGGTTGAAAAACGATGTTGGATGTGAAACTTTTCACACAGTTCTTGGACATCTTGGTTCTTGAAAGGCTTGCCATTATCTGTGATGATTGACTGGGGTATCCCATATCTACAAATGAGATAATTAAGTATGAAAGATGATATTTGATTTCCAGTGATTGTGGTTAAGGGAACCGCCTCCACCCATTTTGTTAAATATTCGGTTGTTGTGATAATGAACTTGTGTCCATTAGATGAAGATGGGTGAATTTTCCCTACCAGGTCTAATCCCCACTGACAGAAAGGCCATATAGTTGCAAATGGATGTAGCTCCTACACTGGTGCATGTATAAGATTGCCATGGATCTGGCATTTTGAACATCTTTTGACAAACTGATAAGACTCTTGCTCCATGTGTGGCCAGTAATACCCCAAACGAAGGAGTTTCTTGGCTAAAGATAATCCACTTGAATGTGTACCAAAAATTCCTTCATGGACCTCATGTAAAGCGGAAGCGGATTTGTCATGTTCTAAACAACGTAAAAGAGTACCATCTAGGCCTCGACGGTAAAGGGTGTCAGCAATAATGGTATGTTTGGCGGATTGGCGTATGAAGTTGTGCTTTTGGTTGTGAGAAAGATCTGGCGGTAAGATATTATCTTTCAGATAAGTATAAATGTCTTCATAAATGGAAGATTGGGCACTATCCAAAAGGCTTATGGTTTGGGATTTGGGATTTGCGTATGCAGGATTTGATACTTGTTCTACAATAAATCGATAACGATCTTGCGTTTCAGGCATTTGTAGAAGAGATGATATTGTGGCCATGGCATCTGCTGCTTTGTTCTCTGATCTTGGTATATGCTCAAATTTGATTTCTATGAAGTACTTTCTTAGGTCATCCACCAGCCTCTTGTATAAAATCAGTGTGTCATCCTTAGTTTGATAATCATTGTTGACTTGGTAGATGATTAACTGGGAGTCTCCATACACCTGTAGTTCTGTGATTTTCCATTCAATAGCCACTTTAATTCCAAGGATCAAAGCTTCATATTCTGCCACATTGTTAGTGCAACGAAAGGTAAGCCTGTATGATCGCGGGATTGTGTGCCCAAGAGGTGTGATAAATAGAATTCCTGCCCCTGATCCATGTTGTGTGTAGGATCCATCGAAGTAGAGTTGCCATGGTTGTGTTGTAACATTGAGGATATCTGCATCGGGAAATTCCATGGTCATAGGATAACTGTCTGATAATGGAGCTTCTGCTAATTCATCGGCGATGACTTGTCCTTTGATAGCTCGTCTTTCAACATATTGAATATCAAACTCACTGAGGAGCATGACCCACTTTGCCAACCTTCCTGTTAAAGCTGCTTTGCTCAGTAAATACTTGAGAGGATCAATTTTTGCAACGAGCTTGATAGTGTGAGTGAGCATATAATGTCATAATTTTTGTGTTGCAAATATTACTGCTAAGCATGATTTTTCAATGAAGGTGTAGTTTACTTCATGTCCATTGAGTGTCCTGCTGATATAGTATATTGCCTGTTCTTTTCCTTCTTTATCCTCTTGTGCTAGCAAGGCTCCTAAAGAAATATCTGTTGTTGCGATATATAGCAACAATGGCTTGTCCTCACTGGGTGGTACCAAGATTGGTGGTGTCATCATATAATGCTTGATTTGATTGAAAGTACTCTCACACTGTTCATCCTATTTAAAAGACACATTTTTATGCAAAAGATGGTTGAATGGATGACACCGATCGGCTAGTTGAGAGATGAATCTTTTGATGGACTGTAGTCGGCCTTGTAGAGATCTTAATGTACTAATATTCTTAGGAGGTGGCATTTCCATAATGGCTTGGAATTTTGCTAGATCTACTTCAATTCCCTTTGTAGAAACTATGTATCCTAGGAGTTTTGCTGATGTTACTCCAAAGGCACATTTCTTAGGATTCAATCTGACTTTGAATTTTTCCAACCTGTCAAATATTTTGGCCAATATCTCTAGATGTCCTTCCCTAGTGTAAGACTTGGCTAAGATATCGTCCACATAGTCCTCCATGAAGGTGTGCATCATATCATGGAAGATTGTTGTCATAGCTCGCTGGTATGTAGCTCCTGCATTCTTTAACCCAAAAGGCATGACGTTCCAACAAAAGGTGCCCCATGGACATGTAAATGCTGTCTTCTCTTGGTCTTCAGGAGCTATCTTGATTTGATTGTATCCTAAAAATCCATCCATGAGTGATAGCATTTGATGACCGGCTGTGAGATCTACAATCATGTCTATGTTTGGCAAAGGAAAATCATCCTTTGGACATGCCTTATTTAAATCCCAAAAATTAGTACATATTCTAATGGTGTTATCTGGCTTTGAAACAGGTACAATGTTGGATATCCATTCTGCATAATCAATAGATCTAATGAATCCAGCATCTAGTAGTTTCTTCAAATCATTTTTTACTAATAATGCAACATGTGGATGCATTTTTCTTAGCTTCTGTTTTACTAGTTTAGTGCCAGCTGGTAAGGATAAGTGATGCATAATGAGATCTGTGTCCAAGCCTGGCATGTCAGAGTATGACCAAGAAAAATTGATGCATTGTTCTTCAAAGAATTTGATAAAATCTAGCTTTTCTGTATCTGTCATGGATGCGGCCAGGTGTAGTATTCTTGCTTTCTTTGCTATGCCAATATTAATAGATTGTGTGGGTTCTATCAACACTGATGATCTTTCATGGTAATGTTGCGGGAGGATGTCAAACCTTCCATCCTTTGGTGCCTCAATGAGGTTTTCGCCATCGGATGTGTTCTTTGTTTTTACTATTTTAGGATCAAATACTGCCATAGAATGGTTTTCACCATTAGATCCATTTTTTTCTTTCATATTTTTGCAACTGGAAGGCTTGGCATCCTCTTGCCTAAAAGCGTCATTAAAAGAAGTATTGGTAGAACAAGTATTGGATTCCTCACAGCAAAGGTAGTTAATAATGGAGGAATCATTGTCAAAAACAGGGAGATTAATAGGATGTTGGGGTTCCCATTCGATAAGCTCGGGGTGTAGTAAAGGCAACGAATCATTAGATGGGTTGAGGTCAGCGATTGTGAAAGCTTGGATGAAAATGTCATCTAGGTTGTTTGTGGTTATGTCAAGGCCTACAAAGGTATTTTCTTCCACATCATTTATCTCAATCGATGTCCGTTCATCTTCACTTGAGTCATCAAAATTTTGTGTTTCATAGACATTAGGATTAAAGCTTGAGCTTTGACCCTCCTCGTGTTTGGGGGTATACTTTTTGATAATGTCAATCTGAATATCTTTATAGGGAACATCTGATAAGTTGTCCCACTCATACTCATTCGAATCCGTTTCAGAGTTATCTCTTATTTGAAGAATACGCTCCACAGTTTTATTGGTGATTTCTGCTTTTTCTTTTTCTGTGTATCCAGTTTTGCCATTCTGCTGAATTGTGAGGACTTGGATTGGTTTTGTCACACTTTGTTTCCCTCGATCAAGAGATCCTTGTTCTGCTACATATCCTAGTCTCGTTTTATCCTTATGTTGGAGCGTAAGAGGCTGGATTGGTTATGTTATGCCTTGTTTCCTTAACCCGAGAGGTCCCTGTCCTGAATATCCCATCTTCTCCAGAATAGTTTTTCCTTTCCCATATTGATTTGTCTCTATGATGTTACTTGTGGAGGCGGAAGCTTCCTCATCCTTAAAAAGCTAATTTAGTATGGCCTTATCTTCTGATTCTTCATCTAAACTCCCAACTTTACAGAATCTGCCATCTAATGCTGTTGTAGATTGTTCTAAATTGTGGGTTTTTGTAGATGGTTGTCCATACGTTTGTAAGGAGGGTAACATTTGTGATAGATGAAATGAGTGTCCAACACCATATTCACTTATTCCTTTGTCGTTTATCTATACTTCCTTGGTGAATTGATGTGAGAGTGGAGCCAATTGTTCTTCAACCTTTGAAGGGTTAGATTGTGCCACCCTTATCTCTTGTGATTTTTGTTGTTTTGGAAGCCACTTTGAAATGAAGCTCTACTGTTGCTCACTATCTGATGTGCTAACTTCTCTGTTGTTAGGTATGAATGTATCCTGAGATGTCTTCAAGGTATGACAAGCTTGGGTGTCATTGTAGTCTGCTGTGATTGTTACCTCCTGTCCATTGACAGGAAATTTTAGGCATTGATGATAGGTAGAAGGTACTGCTTGCATATCATGTATCCAAGGGCGTCCCAACAGTATGTTGTATGTCAGTTCCCTATCTAAGACTTGGAAAACCACTTTTTCGACAATAGGTCCCACTTGAATGGGTAATATGATCAATCCTTTAGAGGACCTTTCTTCTTCATCATATGCTTTGATTGTGATTTTTCTTCTTGTATCAATGGCTTCATCTGAGTATCCTAGTGCACGAATCAGCTTTAAGGTACAAATATTTAAACCAGCCCCTCCATCTATCAGGACACATTTTACATGATGTTTATGGATAAGGACTTCAATGTGAAGGGTGGAATTATGCGGATGGGTGAGTGATACATCATCATGTTCAGAAAATGAAAGGAAATGAGGTGCAGATAGATGTCCCACCATAGCTTGGAATTGACACACATCCAGATTGTTAGGTACCGTAGTTGATACAAGAGCTTGTTCAAGAACCTCTTTGTGTGATGGGGAAATCTTCAAAAGTTCCAAGATTGATATTTGTGCCGGTATTTTCTGCAATTGATCGATGAGATTATATTGATTGGAGGGAGGATCCACTGATGGGGGTGATATTGATGCTCCTTTCAATATAACTTTGGATTGTGCCCTTGTTGTGGCATTAACCGGTTGGTACTCTTGTTTTCCTTTGAGTGTGACTACATTGATTTGGTTTTCGGATTTGTCCATATGTTGTACCAAATTGGTAGATGTAATGCCGTTGTTCTGATTGATTTGGTTGCATAACTCTTCATCCTCCTTGACAGCGGACAAACAAAGGATTGTTGTGTCATAAACATAGCCAACATTTTTACCTTTGGTGTTTGCGGAAGAAGATTCTCCCTTTTGATAATTGGGTAGAGGATTTTTGAATGTTGTATGATCTTTGTTTGTTTGAGGGCCCTCTACAAATACTTTCTTTTGATCTATGAGGTCTTGTACCGCATGTTTTAATTGCCAACAATTTTCAGTCATGTGACCTTTATTTTGATGATAGTGACAATAATGTAAGTCATTCCACCATGATGGTTTGACTTGAGGGTCCCAATTTCTAGCCTCTTACACTTGAATGAGTTTTTCGTTTAAAAGTTCTTTGAGGACTGATTCCAATGATTGTCCTAATCGCGTGACTTTTCGTTTATTGGATGGTCATTGGAATGATTGGGCTTTTGTTTCTCCACTGTTTTGATTATTTCCTTGATCACTACTTTGTTTGACATTAAAACCATTGTTTTGTTTGTTTGTAGTGGTTGGTGTCAAGGTGAATACTGGTTTAGGTGCGTGTGTATCGATCATGGTATCATTATTCTTGTTCTTTTGCCAAAATCTTGGCTTTTCGTTGTTGTTGTTAGAGGAATGGTTATTGTTTGAACCTTCAGTGAAATGTTTGATTGTTCCTCTTTTGATTAGAGCCTCTTCAATTTTGAGTCCCTTTTCGATAACTTGTTCAAATGTGGATGGACATTGTAAGTCTAATATGTAATTCATGTCATCTACTAAGTTATCAATGAACATCTCTATCTTCTCCTCTTCAGGAATAGATCTAGGGTATTTAGCAAATAGCCTTCTCCATCGTTGGAGAAAGGAAAGAAATTTTTCACCCTTTGCTTGTTTGGTGTTGTAGAGTTCTTTTAAGGTTACCCCATGTTGGATATTGAATGAGAAGTGTGTTATGAACCTATTGATTAGTTCCTCAAAGGATTGAATCCCAGGTTCCAGTTTAGAAAACCACTCCATGCAAGTATTCCCTAAGCTCCTTGGAAATAATCGTAGTAGGTAAGAGTCCTCGTGTGCGAACTCTATGCTCATGGCTCAAAATTCTCGTACGTGATCAAATGGATCGGTTCTTCCATTATACTTGTTGTATGTTGGGTATTCACAATACCGTGGAAATGGTATCATGTTAATGCTTGAGTCGAATGGATAAGGGCAAATGTCTTGCAATAAATATCTCTTTGTTGGCCCTTGTTGGATATTTTGGAACTGTAATTGCAATTGTTGGATTTGTCTTGTCAAAGCATCTATTTGATTTGGATTTTCTATACTAGTTGAGTTAGGTGTGGCTGTTTCCTTGAGTTGATTGACGTCAAAGTCTTTAGGAAGTTTAACACCTTTGTCAGCTAATAGTAGAAGATACTTTTCCATGTCTTGCTCTAGCATCTTTTCCATAAATTTATGGAAATGAGGGTCTTGTTGAACTTTCTCGATTTCCTCTGTAGTTATTTCTTTCTCATGTGAGTTAATAAGAGGATCAGTGTTGCTATATCATCCCCAAGGGTTTTCTTCAGCCATGGCTGCTATTCTTTCATTTTCTTGTTCTTGTTGTTTTTGATATGTTGCTCGTGTGAAAATAGGCATACAAACGTTTAAAGTCTTACTCTAGACTTTGATCTTGGATTTGATTGGATAAGTGTCAAGGTTGTTGATTTAAAATCTGATTTAGTTTTATCTAGTTTGGTGATGGAAGGATGATAAAATCCTTGATAGGGAAACTTTGATAGAAAATCTCAGTTTTTGGTGATAATGACACTATGCAAGATGCTGCAAGATCTAGGTGTAGGGGTAAAGCTTTCCTTTTGTGTGACTTAAGTGTTCTGGACTGTGAAAAAAATGTTTTGGACTGATGAAAACCTTGTTATCGATATGGGTAAACTGACAAAATGTCCTATTAACTCTCTATTTTTTTGACTTTATGGCGTGCTAAAATAAAGACCGGGCGCGCTAAAACAGATACTGGGCACACTGAAACAGAGACCGGGCGCGGTAAAAAAGAGACTGGGTGCGCTGAAACAGAAACTAGACGCGCTAAAACATAGACCAGGCGCGCTGAAACAGAGACCAGGCACGCTAAAACAGAGACCAGGCGCGCTGAAACAGAGACCAGGCACGCTAAAACAGAACCTTAAGGTGTTTAAGACAGAAAAAAAACTATCTTATTCTATGAAACTCACTTGGCCTGGTATCATATTGGATGGATGGTTGTGGGATGTATTCTGGACGAATTCTCTGACTGTGATTGTGGTGTTGCCTAAGAGCTCTTCTTTGGAAATATGCTTGTGAATCTAAGGGAGCTACAGCGTAGTCGTCTGTATAAACTCTAGAGAAATTGTGATACCTATGAATGAAAGTCCTATGTTGGAGTAGAACTTTCCTGCTTTGATACATAAATCGTTGTTTTCTTAGGAGTTGTTTGTATGCAAGTGTTTTCTTTGGTTTTCAGATTCGTTTGGCAAGAGATTTCTTGACAAACTTGGTGGATACCCAATCTTTAATCATGAGAAATCCACAAGTGCGTTGATTTTAAGGATTTTTGTGATGATCTTATCTGAGTTTAATGATAGAAAACACAACAATCAAGAATAGAATGGTTGTCTTTTAAAAAAAATCCTAGAATCTAAACAAATAGTGTATGTTCTCAAGAATCAATGATTCTTCTTGATTTTCACTAGTTTGATAACAAGATAAAACACTTCAAATAGACTCACTCCTAGAGATAAAAGGTCATCGTTATATACTTGAACGGTCCACAGCTTGGAATTGCGTCGACTCACACAGCCATGTCACCTCCTAGAGGGCGCCCGTGTTTTTGTCTTTTCCAGGTGCGTACTCAAAGTGACAGAAGTGGATACCGGATCCCCTGAGCAAACAGTCCTTGGCAATTATATGGTGAGTGTTTGAGGGTAGATTCTTCCCCGCCCCTGCACCGCCGAGTATTACAATGTTCAGAAACTGACAGGTGTGCTTCTATTTCTAGGTTCTTAGATAGGGTTTCTGTTTAGAGCGGCAAATGGATAAAATCCCTTGAGAGACCTCCCAATCTTTAAAACAAAGATTTTGGGGATGGTTATCCTGCACACTTCCGTTGAAAGAGGGTTTTCCCAAATTCACATAAATTTTTAAGTGGGTTGGAATACCATGGCTTTTGGCTATCCCCACTCAGGTCGTTCCCGTAGGGTGAGTACTTTTTCCCACTACATCAGGCCTGTCTAAGGTTTTAAGAAAGCTTAAAATGCATAAAGTAATGGTGAGTCTGGTATTCTGATGCACCCAGTTAAGGGGAGAGCATAAACCTATCACCCAAACACAGCAAAAAAATGTTGTTCTTTTTTTAAAACCCAAAAGACAAGTGATTTACGCTAATGGAGATATTGCTCCATGATAAGCATGATGTTCAATTTTTAAACTGCAAAAAGAAATGTGACGTTTCTATCATAGGATTGGTAAATTTTAATCCATTTCTATCCTATGATTGGTAAGTTTTAACCATTTCTATCCTAGGATTGGTAAATTTTAACTATTTCTATCCTAGGATTGGTAAATTTTAACCAAACAAAAAGACAGAAATAAAATCTGGCCGCGGACGCGTCGGATCCAAATGAAAGAAATGATTTTAAAGATGAAAAGGTGGCGCACTGGAACAGAAACCCGGCATGCTGGAACATTAACTGTGTGCGCTAGAACAGTAACCGTGCATGCTGGAACAGTAACCGGGCGCGCTAGAACAGGAACCCGGCGCGCTGGAACAGTAACCCGACGCGCTGCAAAAACTCACGATCCTGCGAAAACTTTCACGCTGATACCTGTAAGACACAATTTTCAAAAATTTAGCAAAATATGGGGTATTGCCCCATGGTGGGCACCAAATCGTAAGCGGTAGAAGGGGAAAAACAAACTAAACTATGCATCTACGCTTCTAAATAGGATATTGCATCTAAAACTAAATGAATTTAAACTAATTTAAACTAAAAAGCTTCAGAAATCTATCCTATTGCTCTCTAACTCTAAAGATTTCTCTAATTTACTTAGCTCTCAGATTTGTAAGCTAATTAAACTATTAAAATGACACTTAGAGAATGAGAAATGAACTATTCTACTCTAATATGATTAAAATATGCAAATTCTATTCTAATGGCAGCCATGACTGCAAATGCTTGATGCTTGAATGCTGCTTGATGGATACTAGAATGCTGGATGGTTTGGATGCTTGAATGCTTTGGAAACCTGCAGAGTAAGATTGCATTAGTTGGGCTCCATTTCTTGTAGCCCAAGAGCTGTATTTATAGCTTTCACAGCAACACAATTGTACAAGAAACTAGGATGAGGGGCTGTGATTTTCTCTGGAGAATCCAAAGGCATGGGATGAGAAGAAGGAGCTGATCATGGAGAATGGTTTCTCCCCATGAAAACACCAGGCAAGATAAGAGGGAAGGTGGGTGGAAGGTTGTTGAGACAATTTCTTGCAGGTTTGTCCCTGAAGCTTTTCCCGTGAATGGCAGTGCCATTAATTTGAATTTTGAGAAATAAATTTTATTGGTGAGTGAATAGTGCAAAATTTATGCATAAATTTAAATATTGTTAATTTATTTAAATTTAGCAAAAAGGAGGAATAAATAACTTAATAAATCAAACTATAGGGTTTGTTTTATTAAATTAAAAGGAGAATGATAATTAAATAAAAGATTTTTAGCAATCTTTATTTAATTAAGAAGAAAGGTGATTTTAATAACACAAATTATTTAAATTGTGTATTTAATTTTAAGATAGAAGTAATAATGATAATAATTAAATAAAACAAAGTTTTTAATTTTGTTTATTTAATTAAGAGAAAAATAATATGATGAAAATGATAATAATTAAATAAAACAAAGTTTTTGATTTTGTTTATTTAATTAGGAGAGAAAAATAGAAGAATTAATAAATGAACTTAATATAAATAAATATTTCTATTTATTTACTAAGTAGAAGAATTTAAGATTAATTAATCAAATAAGTAGTATTCAATTAATTAGATTCTCCAGAAATTTTTAGGTGTCTACAATTGGCACAATTAACTACCTCAACCCAAAATTAATAATGCACATATCATGACTAAATCATACATTTGGCCATCTCTTGTAAAGTTTTGTTCTTTCACTCAACAACACCATTCTACTGAGGGGTGTATGGAACTATAAGCTAATGCTACAAACCATGCTTAATGCAAAAGTTCCTAAAAGTCTTATTAACATACTTCCCCCCATTATCTATGTGTATCTATCTAATAGAAAGATTAGATTTCTTCTCGACAAATGACTTAAAGATCCTAAAGGAATCAAAGGCATCACTCTTATACTTGTGAAAGTACACCCATGTACGTATGGAGAAGTCATCAATAAATGTGAGCACATATTTGGCCCCTGAAAAAGAAGAAGTCATAAATGACATGAGGTCACTATGAACCAACTCCAAAGGTTCCTTGGAACTTGTAGCTCTACCTGTAGGAAAAGAATCTCAGTGATGTTTTCCAAGAACAAATCCTTGACAAACACCATCAGTACAAGAAATCTTAGGGAGCCTAGACACTAATGCTTGTGTACTCATCTACTAGAGATATATGTAATTGAAATGACCAAAATGGTCATGCCACAACATGCTCACAATGTATGGATGTGATATGAAGGATGAACCTGAACCAACCGAACTCTCAAAAACATAAAATTTATAGAAATGAGAAGAAGTATCGACACTCCTAGTAGCCACAATAATATTAGGATCATGAAGGTCACGAATAACTACATCATGTGGGGTAAACTTGCTATTCTATCTATAGCATATGACAAATCTAATACATTGGAAGAAGGTTGGTGGAGATAATAGGAACTACAAGTACCTCCTAAAGAAAACCACCCTCAAGTGTAATAGTGCCTGAGTCCAAAAATAAAAGCTATGTAGAATCCCCAACTACAATCTGCGTAGTACTGCAATCCAAAAGGGATGAGACCAAATCTTGATAATGTTTCAGGTCATGTGTGGTGTCAAAATTGAGTATTAATGGAGCTGTAGAAGGTAAGGCCCATGTAGAAAGAGCATGAACTTTACCGGAGGATGAGGAAGAATATTTAGGGGTGGAGATGTTATGCTACTACATGGATTCCTCCAAATCCTCTAATCTCTTCCAACATTGATTGGCTAGATGTCCCTCCTTACCAAAAAAACTACAAGGTTCACCTAATTTCTTCTTCATCTTGGAGGAAGGCTCACTAGAATTAGAAGATTTATCATTCTAAGGAGTGGTTTGAGGTTTCTTTTTTGAATTTTGAGATGATTTGGAGGAACTCTCACTACCTAATGAATAATTTTTCTTTTTCTTTTGTTTCTTCTTGTCTTTCTCTTTGGATGTTTGTGCTACCAATGCCTAGGTTTTGGAACCAAAAAGAGATTCAAACTAGACCAACTTTTCTTGTTCATGATTCAAACACTCACAAAAAACCTAAAAAGTAGGAATCGTAAATGCATCACCCAATGCATCCATAGTAGAGTAGAAAGTAGAAGAGAAGACCTAAAATGATCCTTGAAGCTTAGACAAAATCAAGAAAATACATTTTTTGTTAGCTTTAGGGTGATCCCACAATACTGGTTTACAATTTTTGGCCAAACTGGACACTAAACTAATTTTTTCTAACTAAATCTTCACTTTCGGGCACCTATAGCAGCTAAACCATGAGGAATTTGAAGATGATGCAAACAAGTGATTTCTGACATATTTTCTGTAGATTCTAAATATATCTTTTTAAAAAAAATTTGAATCAGAATGCTTTTCTTTTTCCATCTCCTTCAAAAACTATTTTTTGTAGTAAACACCATTTTAAGGAGTGATGCTCACCATATACAACATAATTTTTTTCCATGAAGGATAAAATTCTTTTTTTTTTGAATTTAGATTTGTAACTATGATATCTAGTACATGGAATTGGTTTCATAGCCTTTCATTAAATATTTTTTCCTTAATCAAGTTTCGAAGTCAAAACAACATAAGTTTTTTTGTATGTATCAAAATTCATTTTTTTTGTTGGATCATAGACATCAATATCTAGTGCACTGATATTTTTCAAATTTTTGTTTTGATAATCTGCTATTTTTCCACATGTGCAAAATAGAGAGCTTGATTTTTAGTGAAAAACCTATGTTTAATCAAACTAGAAAAAAATACATAATAAAACAAAAACATATGAAAATTATATTCATTGGATAGCTTGTTCCAAGGACTACCATCATCCAGTTGGGTCTGTGAAGTATCCTCCATTTTCATCCTCAACTCGAGCTTCGAAGGGAAAAATTATGGAGATTTTTGGTGCTAGAGGGGGAGAAAGGGTGAAAAGGGGGGTTCAAGTGAACCCAGGTTCGAGTGAACACCCCTTGGAGGTTCACTTGAACTTGGGTTTGCTCGAACCAGGGTTTGAGCGAACCCCCTTTCCACAGAGTTTTCGTTTGTTTTTTTCTTGGGAATGGTGGGACCCAACATTTAATGGGTTCGCTCGAAGGAGGGTTCTAGCGAACCCCCTTTGGGTTTTCTCAAACCAAATGTTCGTTTGAACCCCCAAAAACTAAATTTTTTTCCATGGGGGCATTTTTTGCAATTTTCCAAGTCCTCACTCGAATTGTAAACCATTTTTGTGGGTTTACCTTTTATTCTTCCCACAACCCTAAAAAAGAGATCTAAGTGACTTAAACCTCTGCAAGAAGTCCTCAATGGAGGGGAAAGAATCAGGTACAAGTGATGTTAATTCTGCCTCAATTTGGAGAGTTTTATACTGATTGATGGTGCCAAAAAGATCACTGAACCTTGTCCAAATAGCCCTAGGAGTGTTGTAAGACTCCAAATGAAACAAGAGATTGTCTAAAACTTGCAATAAAATAAAACCCATGGCCTCATCTATCTTAATCCTATGTTAAAATATCTCAAATTGACAAGTCAATACTAGCTATACTTCATCCAAAGTTGACCATAAACCCTTAGACATGAGCATTCTATTCACATGATCTTTCCAAGTATGATAGTTATGTGGCGTAAGATGTTGAAATGAAGAGGTGTCCACCATGATGGTTGAGGTTTTCAAAATAATGTGTGGTATAGAATTTCTAATCTCTAATGTATATAGATACTAAAAGCAAGAAATATACCCCCCCACAATAGGAAAAACCAAAACCTAATACAACTTTGAGAGCTAGAAAAGCATAAAAAGAAAAAATCAAATTAGAGATATCTTTATGTACCTAAGGAATATTTTGCAAAAATAGATTGCATGGATGTGTAGAGCACTGAAAGATCTTTCCAACACCTATTTTTTAGCAAAAGATGAAGTCTGTTTGCCCAAGTTATGGCCTCATAAGTGCAAAAAGGAAGGGATGACTTCAACTAACTGTAGAAAATTTCTAGTTAAAAAATATGAAAAAATACTAATAGATTTGGAATAGGCTCAGAACTAGCATTCAAATGATATAAAGTTTTCAAAAAATAGAGTTCATTTGCCCAAGATATACCTAATTTTATAAATGTTGCACAATTAGGTCCTCAATGGAAAATAGGGGGCTAATAGAATAAGCCCTTGGTCACATGCAAAACTAGGCAACTAGGCATAGTTGTCTGGCACAGACCGCTAGTCACCCACACAACTGTAGGGGGGTTTACTCGATGGAAAGGGGCTTAGCATAGGGACTAGTCACAAATGTGACCTTTGGCTTTAGGGAAAAAAACCCATGGGGGCTTAAACATGGCGCGATGATGGAATTGGGTGGGGCATTGTTGTGAGTCACCATTGGTGGTGGTGAGCGGTGGCCACCGTTGGTGCTTGTGGTGCAGCATTGAATATAGTACAACACTTTTTAAAAAGTTCCCTTTTAATTTTTTTTTTGAAAAAAACATCATACAAATGCCATACAAGGGTTGTACACAGTTCCCTAGTAAAAAATTTTTGCCTCTAGAACCCCTACACCAAAAATAGGAAAATTTTATATCAAAATTAGTTGAATTGACCTCCTAAATGTGATGGTGAGTTCCATTTTGCACCAAAGTGCTCTTATAAGTTTATAAGTTTCCCACCTCCAAAAATTGCAATAAAAGCACAAAAAAATCCATATTCGATCCTATAACCCTAGATGAGAAAAAAAATCAGAAATGGAGAAGGGGTTTGTTGAATCGAAGCTCTGATACCATGTTAGATTTTTGAATAACATGAGACATAGGATCAAACAATGAACAAAACACCTTCCACCCAAGAGCTCTACAAAACAAAGATTTTCTATTCCTCAAAAAAAAAATTTACATAATGAATAATACGGGTAAATGCAAGAAGTTGGGTCCACGAAGAGGGGAAGTTTCAGCCAAAACAAAAAATCCCACAAGAAATGTGTACGCATTTTTAAAAAATGCATATGCATTACAGATCAGGTACCCGAGCCTAAATATGAATGCGTATGCATTTAGATTCCGGTATGCAAACCTAAAACGCATACGCATTACGAAACATGTACACATTCATAACGCATACACATTTTGAAACATGTATGCATTTTTTAAAGCTATTTATTTTTTTAAATAAACAACTGTGTTTCCATTTTAATGGTTAGCTTGAGCCACACCAGAGAAGAAGAAGCAAGATCACCTACGTGTTTTGAAGGACCTGATTGAAGCAAATTGTCACTGCCACCTCCTCCCATCAACACAACCGACCTCAACAACCTCCAAGTTGGTTGAATTCTACCATTTTTTTCCTTTATATCTTGCATTTTTGTTTTGTAATTGTTATTTAGTTTTTGTTTGTTTAGTTTGTTTTAGTTCAATACTTTCTAGTTTTTAAATTGTATTTAAATAACCAAAAACATCAACGAAACAAAGAACATTAAATTGTAAATAGAAAACCATAAAAACTAAACCTAAATTGGACAGATTTAACTTAGAAATCAAAACCCTAAACTCTAGGTTCCAAAAAACATAGGTCCCTAAAAACTAATTTACCTAGGTTAATCCTTAGACCTAAACCCTAAAACGTAAACCTAAAACCCTATTTACCCTAAAACCTAAAGCTAGAACCCTAATATTTTCACATTTTAGATAGTGCAACTTGAACTTGTACAATCAATACTTTCAATGTAACCATTTGTGTTGAGAAATGAGATGTTTCTTAACTAGTTCAACAAGTCATAGCATAAATTTATGAGGTTGATCTAATTAGGATTGATCATGTTGCTATGTTACACCATTGCCATAATCAACTATAGTTTAAACATTCTCATTTTTTAGTATGGTTACAAGTTTCAATCTCATTAGGATTGATCATGTTGCTCTTGCTCATTGAGTAATTTCAATTTGGAAATTTCCCTCCTTCCTTGCTTTATTTTGTGTCCTCCTTGTCATTGGTTCTTAACTTTCACTTCACATAATTTTAGAAGTATCCCTCCTTGGAGGTTTCTTACATTTTTTATTTGACATAGATATGTTTTCATGTTATCAAATCTCTAAAGAATTATATAGTAAAGATCTAATTTCTTCCATTTTTGCATGATAAATTATGCACACCAATTCACATGTGTAAATATGATTTCATTGTAGAACTAAAAAATTTAGTGAAGTCTTTGTACTTGAATAAGCCATTTTCAATATGTGAATAGAGCTCAAGCTCATCTTTGTTTATTTTGTACATTGCAATTACCACTAGCATATATCTATGTGTCCCTTTGAATGTCTTGAACTATTAATTTTTTATTCTTATCTTTAGTATGCTCTAAAAATAATGAATGAGATTATAAATTAATGTTAGTGTTAAACTTATAATTTATTCTTAACTACTTTGTCCCACTATAGAGGACTTGTGTCTCTTATCATGAAATTTGAAAATTTAGATAAATCAATTTATATCCTTAGATTTAATTAAATTCTATGTCATACTTGATAAATACATGTATTCACGATCAATATACCTTAGCTCTATAGATATACTCTTGTTGGGAAACAACCACACCTATGAGTAAACTTCCCCTCGCCCCAAAAGATAAAGCTCTAGACCCATAAAAACTTAGAAGAATAAATTACTTATTGATGAATTAGTTAATTAATTATAGGCTTGATATTTATGAGCTTCATTGAGCAACCTTGTCTAACAATAATCCTAATATAAATAGAATTTAGTATAATTTTTACTTGAATTAAACTACATGGTTTTTATCATTTACCCATTTTGACACTCATTCTTGAGTTGTTCATAACCTAAATTAGTGGGGACCTTTCCTTCTCTTTTTCCACCTTTATATATGTAATAGAAGACACTCTAAACAACCCCTAACCTCCTATTAACACCCAATTTGAGAAATCAAAGTTATTTATCTACATGTGTCTTTATATTTGAATTCATTCTTTAGTCCTTTACCTATAGAAATTAAATGGTTCCTCACCTCATGTTCACAGTCTCTATTTACTAATCTTCTTATTTAGTTTTTCCAATAATGATTCAAAGAAGCCTCATTGTTGATATCGTAGCCTTTTGTGAGCTCTCAATTCTTGATACATTTTATCCAACTCCTAGTTTAAATGTTGGTCCAGTGATTTATTTAAATGTAAATCTTAAGTCTTTACCTTAATCCATGTGGTTTTATTTATTTTAAATAAATCAATTAATGTATATCATCAAATTTGGCTATTGTTTAAGTATTAGGTGATATCTAGCTAAAAATAAGTTTATGGGGCCTTCTTTCAGGGGATTCACTTAATAAACCAATGACATAGTGCATGCATTCATAAGGTTCTAATAAAACCCCCTAGTTTCATTTATACCCATTAGAGTTATAATTAGAACTTACCTCCGTATTTTCACTGAGAGGTATCCTATGTACCACATATAGATCTAACTCAAAACTATTTATAATTGAACCATCCCATTTATTAAAGGTTTAACATAAAATACCTAGATGAATTATGAAAAATATGTCATCCTCTATAAATTTTTGATTTAGAAGCACTTATACAACTCAACATATGAGTTCCCTTTTCATGTACACAAAATGTAATTTAGTGCATCCTTAGATATTTTAGGTATCTTAATTATAGTATACATATTGATCTAAATTATATAGTGGATTTATATTTTAGATATACTTGATGATTCTTCTTGGAAGGTGTTGAGAAATGTGTCTCAAACTCATTGGTATAACCCTAGGTCTGTCACAAATCAGCTCAAAATTCATAAGTGTTATTTACATGCTTGTACCGCTATACTGCTAGGTGATTGTGAGAGAGGTGCGATAGCTCGGTATACTGCCATACCGCGAGAGTCTTTTTTTTGTTTAGCGATAGTGTGGTGATACCGCCATACTGCGAGAGCCTTCTAGCAAAGGAGTAGTAGTGTGGTGATATCGTCATACCACAAGAGCCTTCTAGCAGAGGTACGGTAGTGCGGTGATACCACCATACCATAGGAGCCTTCAAGCTATCAAGCGGTAGTGCAGTATACCACCATCTTGCAGAAGCCTCTTGGATGTCTAGTGGTAGTGCAGTGTATTGAACAAGTATGGACTTGGTTGACTGCTGAGGTGTATGCCAAACAGTGGAGGACATTGCTAACTTGGATGTTGACCAGATGGCTTGGCAACTGTTGGCCCGATATGGTAACTACTGATTAACGATTTGTCTGTTGTTGCAAATGAAAACCGAATTGGTATATTTCCGAGTATGGGTTTGGTGATGCAGATCAATTGTTGAATTCTCTCAGAGGGAAAATGCTATAATGTGTAATACATTGAACTAGTGTTTGAGAGTTGTGTTGTGTGTGTGAGAGAGAACGTGATTGATCAGAATTGTAATGCTTCCATTGTTGAGATTGTGAATTTACATCTCTGAAAGCACAAGTCTATAACTCTATATGTGAACATTGTTTAGTGTAATACAAAGTGACTTTAGCTTGGTGTGGTGGGTTTTTCTCTCGAAAGGGCTTTCCCACATTAAATCTGGTCTTCAATTGTGTATGTGTTTATTTCTCTATTTTGTTATTCCTTTCATGTGCATCTTAATGAACTGTAATTGCAAAATTTAAAGACATATCTACATTCTTCTCTAAGGTTTGACATTAGGAGAGTTTGTTCTGCACCTTAAGCTTTCCTTGCAAGTGGTATCAAAGTTTGGCCAGTTGTGTTATCCTTGTGGCTAGGTTGTATTTTTTGTGTCAATCTTGTTTAGTGAGAGTTTTTGTAGAAGTCTGGTAATCTCAATTGCAAATTAAGATGGCAAGCATATCAGGAAAGATTGAAATTGAGAAATTCAATGGTAGCAATTTTGAGTTGTGAAAACTCAAAATGGAAGACTTGTTGGTGGATCGTGATCTTTGGCTTGTTGTGTCTAGAACGAAACCTTCTAGCATGGAACAAGAAGATTGAGACCTTGCAAATAGAAAAGTAAAAGGGTTGATAAGACTCTGTTTGGCAGACTCTATTCTCCTAAACATTCACGAAGAGAAATCTGCATCTTCTTTGTGGAAGAAGCTTGGAGACATTTATCAGGGCAAGTCCTTGGTGAATAATCTATTATTAAGGAAGAAGTTATACTCTTTGAAGATGGAGGAAGGGGCATCTGTGGCTGATCATCTGAATACGTTTAACACGTTGTTTCTCAGTTAACAATTGTGAGTGTGAAAATTGATGATGAAGATCGTTGTATGCTTTTGTTGTGTTCTTTGTCCGATTCTTGGGATCATTTAGTGATGGTGATTGGGAGCATGACAACCACTTTCAAGATGGAATATGTAGTTGCTTCTTTGTTGTCAGAAGAAATGAGAAGGAAATATTCTGAGATGGCGAAGGAGGCTCTTGTTATTCATGGCAGATCAAAGGAGAAAGGCAAGAAGAAGGACAAGAAGTCCAAATCAAAATCAGAAGGGAGATCAAAGTCTCTTGGCAAAAATTCCAAGGTGAAGTGTTGGAGCTATGGGCAGCTTAGTCATGTCTGAAAGGATTGCAAAGAGGAGAAAAAGAAGAAGAAAAACTCTTACAATAATGATTCTTCTCAAAGCCAGGTAGATGCCTTTATTGCAGCCTTGGCAACTCGGGCATCAGATGATGTCTGGTTGATTGATTTTGGAGCATCTTTCCACATGACATCTCATAGAGACTGTTTCACAAAGTATGAAAAACACGATGGTGGAAAAGTGTATTTAGCAAGTGATTCATCTCTGGAAATTGTTGGTCATGGAAGAGTCAAAATTCAATTTCTTGATAGAAGAATTAAGGGAATTGATGGCATAATGTATATACCAGGTCTGGCTCAGAATTTACTTTCTATAAGTAAGCTAAATGATGTTGGAGTGCAAGTCTCATTCTCAAGCAATGGTTGTAAAATGACTAGAGGCTCGATGGTGTTGGCTAGGGGTGCCTGAATAGGTACTCTATATAAGCTAGATGCACTTTTTGTTCAATGTAACAATGTCTTTGCAAAGTCACAGAAGGTTGTTTGTGAAGAGGAGACTGAAGTCCCTATAGGGGAAAATTCTTTGGAAGTTAAACTTCCAGCAAAGAAGACTATGCTCTGGCATCAAAGGCTCGGTCACATTGGTGAAAAAGGTTTAAAAGCCTTGAAAAATAAAAACCTAGTTTAGGCGCTTGATGATTGTAATCTGGAATTTGAATTCTGTGAACATTGTATATATGGTAAACATCATCATGTTTCATTTTACTCTAATCCTCACAAATCTTCTGGAATTCTGGATTATATTCACTCTGATGTATTTGGTCCAGTAAATGTTCCTTCATTGTCAAATTAAAAATATTATGTATCTTTTATTGATGACTATTTGAGGAGGGCATTTGTATATTTTTTGAAAAATAAATTAGATTGTTTAGTCGGTTTAAAGAGTTTAAGAACTTGGTAGAAAATCAGACTGGAAGAAAAATTAAATGTTTGAGGACAGATAATGGTGGTACATTCTGTTCTAGAGATTTTGAAAGGTATTGCAATGACCATGGAATTAAGAGGCATAAAACAACACCTTACACTCTGTAGCAAAATGGAGTTGCTGAAAGGTTGAACAAGATGCTGATGGAGAAGGCAAGAAGTATGTTGAGCAATGTTGGTCTCAAGCAGAAGTTCTGGGTTGAGGCTATGGCTACAACATGTTACTTGTTGAATCAGTCTCCTTCATCAGCTCGTTGAAAAAAGGCTTATGGAAGCTTGGTCTGGTAAGAAGCCCTCTCTGAGACATATTCATGTCTTTGGCTGTGAAGCATATGTATATGTGCTGAATGTGAAGAGATCTAAATTGGAGAACAAATTTGTTAAATGTATCTTCATTGGCTATGACATTGGTGTGAAAGGATACAATCTTTGGAATCTTGTGACTGAAAAGGTTATATACAACAGAAGTGTAATCTTTCAGGAGCTGAAACCTTTTTCAGTGGATCTACAGTCAGGGATGAAAGAAAATAAAGAGGAGAATGATGTTGTTGAAATACCTCTAACTCCAGAAAAAGAGGAACAACACATTGATAGTGTACCTGAAAATGAGGAGAGTTCGAGCAACTCTGAGAGTTCTGAAGAACCACAACCTCAGCCTCAGCCTGTGAGGAGGTCTACATGTGAGAAGAAGCAAACTTATAGGTATGGGTTCTCTATGTTAGATTCTACTTGTACTTATGCTTTGATCACTAATATTGATGAGCTTGGATTGTAAAAGAGGCAATTAGAATGCCTGATTCAAACTATTGGTTGGAAGCCATGAATGAAGAAATGGCATCATTAGAGAAGAATGAAACTTGGAGTTTGGTGCCCTTGCCTGAAGGCAGAAAAGTTGTTGGCTGTAAGTGAGTATTTAAGAAGAAGACTGATCTAAATGGCAATGTTGAAAAGTATAAAGCGAGGTTGGTTGCAAAGGGATATTCCCAAGTAGAGGGAATTGATTATGGGGAAATTTTTTCTCCAGTAGAAAAGCTGACATCTATTAGATGTCTTTTGTCACTTGTAGTTGCGTATGACTTAGAAGTTGAATAGATGGATGTGAAGACATCGTTTCTATATGGAGATCTTGAAGAGGAAATCTATATGTCCCAGCCTGAGCACTTTGTGGTAAAAGGTAAAGAATATATGGTTTGCAAGTTAAAGAAATCTCTGTATGGTTTGAAACAATCCCCTGGAATGTGGTACTATAAATTTGACACATTTGTTCTGTCACTAGGTTTTGTAAGATCAAAATTAGATCATTATTTTTACTTCAAAACTAAACATGATTGGGTTCTTATTATTGCACTCTATGTTGATGATATGTTGTTCATAGGGAATAGTAAGTCTATGATTTCTGATCTAAAATCTTAGTTGTTTGTAAAGTTCAAAATGAAGGATCTTGGTTTAGCAAGGTATATTCTGGGAATGGAAATAACTAGAGACAGAAAGAGTAGAAAGCTTTGGCTTAGCTAGAGTAAGTATATTAGCACTGTTCTAGAGAGATTCAGTATGACTGATTGCGAGCAGCTAGTTGTTCCACTTTTGCAAGGAATGAAGCTATCTGTTGAAGATTGTCCAAAATCTCCTACTGAGATGGAGGATATGACTAGAGTGCCCTATGAAAGTGCAGTTGGAAATTTAATGTATGCAATGGTGTATACTAGGCCAGAAATTACCTAAGCAATGGGAGTACTTAATCAGTTTATGGCTAATCTAGAAAGGTCACATTGGGATGCTGTAAAAAGAGTGTTTAGATATCTGAAGGGCACTTCAGAATATGCTTTGTGTTGCCATGGAAATTTTGTTGAATTACAGAGGACTCTTAGAATTCGTGGATATGTGGATTATGATTGGGTAGGGGACATTGATAGTAGAAAGTCCACCAGTGGTTATATTTTCATGATGAATGGTGGTGTAGTTAGTTGGATGAGCAAGTGGCAGGTTGTAGTCACTTTATCCACTACAAAGACCGAGTACATGGAAGCAACTCATCACTGTAAGGAAGGAATTTGGCTTAAGAGATTGTGTTCTAATATTGGTTTTGATGTAGGGAAGATTGTTATTTGCTGTGATAGTTAGAGTGCCATTTGTCTAGAAAAAAATCCAACTTTCCATGCTAGGACAAAATAGATTAATGTGCAGTACCACTTTGTACGTGATATGGTGGAGGATGGAAAGGTTTGTTTAGAAAAGTTTGATACTCTGAACAATGTTACTAATGTATTGACAAAGCCAATGAGAATAGATAAGTTCAGTTGGTGTGCAAATTTGATGGGCCTTGGGGTCCAAAATATTTAGTGACTTCATGTATTGAAAAGGGTTCAGTGAGTTCTTTTTCAAGTCGGAGATTGTTGAGAAATGTATCTCAAACTCATTGGTATAACCCTAGGTCTGTCACAAATCAGCTCAAAATTCATTAGTGTTATTTCCATGCTCTTACCACTATACTGTTGGGTGATTGTGAGAGAGGTTTGGTAGCTCAGTCTACTGCCATACCACGAGATCCTTTTAGTAGAGGTGTGGTAGTGCGATGATACTGCCATATCGTGGGAGCCTTCTAGCATAAGTGTGGTAGTGCGGTGATACCGCCATACCACAGGAGCCTCCAAGCTATCGAGCGGTACTGTAGTATACTGCCATCCCAAAAAAACCTATTGGATGTCTAGCGATAGTGCAGTGTATTGAAAAAGCAAGGACTTAGTTGACTGCTGAGGTGTACGTTGAATAGTGGAGGACATTGTTGACTTAGATGTTGACCAGATGACTTGGCAACCGTTGGCCTGATATGGCAACTACTAATTGATAGTTTGTCTACTGTTGTGAATGAAAACTAAATTGGTATATTTTCGAGTATGGGTCTGGTGATGAAGTCGATTGTTGAATTATCTCAGAGGGAAAATGCTATAATGTGTAATACATTGAAATAGTGTTTAAGAGTTGTGTTGTGTGTGTGAGAGAGAACGTGATTGATTAGAATTGTAATGCTACCATTGTTGAGATTGTGAATTGACATCTTTGAAAGCACAAGTCTGTAACTCTATATGTGAACATTGTTTACTATAATACAAAGTGACTTTAGCTTGGTGTGGTGGGTTTTTCTCCTGAAAGGGTTTTCCCACATTAAATCTGGTGTTCAATTGTGTATGTGTTTATTTCTCTATTCTATTATTCCTTTCATGTGCATCTTAATGAACTAAAATTGCAAAATTTAAAGATATATCTGTATTCTTCTCTAAGGTTTGACATTAGGAGAGTTTGTTCCACACCTTAATCTTTTCTTGCAGAAGGGTTACTAAAAGGTGTTCAATAATTAGTTTTAAGTAACATTTTGGTAGGATTTTATTAAAATTGTATGACCTTGGTGTGACAATTATCTCCATTTTTAGTTGCATTCTAAGAGTTGGTAGTAACAAAAAACCCTTCATATTAACAACCACACACTGGGCTCAATTTAATGTGTACATGCTATGGATTTTTTAATATTATAAATTGAATGGTTTTCAAATGAAATTTATTTTGAATTTGTGCATGTTCAATGTGATTTTAAATAACTTTCAAATTGTTTGCATTATTTAATTAGTTTGTTGATATATATTTTTTAATTATTTAACATGTAGTTGCCATTTCATTGTTCCCATGGATCTAGAATTTAACATAGAGGATTTTATGCTTGATGCACAAATTCTTGTAGATCCCATACATCCAAATTCACCACCACAACAAAACCCCACACCTCCACACTCTCCACCTCCTAACCCCCACCCCCTGAAGTAGATCAAGCTCAGTTAAGAGAGAGCATTAGAGAAAACCTTATTTTGATTCAAGGAAATATAGATCTGATAAAAAATGAGCCTAGAATCCCCCCATCTTGCACGGTTTGCATCTACGATGCAAACTATTGTCGATTCTATTCGATCTATTGATGCAGACCTAGATAGATTCCATCAATGAAGAGAAGAGAGTAGACAATTCTATGCAGATGGATTGTCCTATAAAGAAATTAATGACCTTAAAATTACTAAATAAGCCATGTTCCAACATTTTTTTAACCCCCAAACAAACCAACCAATTCCACCCACCAAAAAATGAATTTCAATTTTATGGTGTAGGCACCTGCAGATAGCTTCACATTTTTGGGATAGATGGTGGATGGTGTTTGACAATCCACCACATGGAAATTCTGAGGTGCTCCTATACTTTTTGAGAAAGTTATGGGATGAGTTTGAGTTGGGTTTAAAACCCAACTATTTTGATATGAGGTCATTTCAGGGAGTTGGGAATGGCATGCCCCAACATAGACTAGGAGCATGTGTCGATCCTCAACAACGTGCTCTGATTGCTCCTATTGTTCCTTCTCCTTCTCCTAGTGTTCCCACTGCATTTCAACAGTAGACCATGTTATCGACATTAGGAGCATTGAGTTTTCTTTCAGGACATCTTACTCATCAGACTACACATGTGGTGACTGAAGTGGCCAATAGAGAGTATGAAGGCTCAGGCTATAGGAATACTCAAGCATCCACTTCAGGTGGCCCACATGCATCTAGGATAGAGTCATACATGAATTTACTATATTATGAGGATCATCCTACACAGGTATGTTCATCTTTAGAACTTAAATTTAATTTCTTTGAAATGTGCAAAATTCATGTAAATAATAACATCAAATTATATATATAATATAATATTAATTCAATAAGTGTTCGATGTAGATGCATGATCACATGACGCTTGAACATCAATATGATCGTGTCTATATGTCGAGTGTTGTAGATCTGGGCTCACCTTTTGGTCAGGTACTTGAACCAATATATATTAAATAATTTGTGTGGATATATCTAATTTAATTTGAATTTGTACACATGTGTGAAATGATATATTATATCTAGATGTAGAGAGGTCATATGATACCTAGTACTAACCAACCACAAGTTATGGTGAGCACTCCTAAGACATCATCAACTCAGGTGCGTTCTTTCAAAAGTTTGTTAAGTTTAAACTAAATACACATCATAGATCTAATTTAATTTGTTCATTTACATACACATGTGTGAATGATCTATAGAAATTTTTGTACATCTATATGTAGGGATTTCATGAGATACACATGGTAGGTGTGTGATGATGAGGTCATATCATTTGAGGTTGTAAACTTTACTAAATATCCTATACAATTTTTACGGACCTTTTAAATATATATATATATATATATCTCAGTTTTAACATATTGTTTGCTTTATATGAATATGTAGGATATAGTAGATCAAGCATTTGGATCTTCTCAAGTGACAGTTATGCTACCCATTGAACAAAATGTGCCAGTAGATTCATATGATCATATGGTAATTTATGCATACTAAAAATCATTTTTACTCTATTTACTATATAGTTAATTAAATTTATTTTTATCTAAAAGTTTATATTTTCAAGTTTAAATATGTTTAATTATATCAAAATTTCTAAATAACTTTAAATCTAATTTCAAGTTTCTTGTACTCTTTTACAACATGATGTGGGTACATCTAATCGACATGGAACAAAGAGGAGACTTGATATGACCAATTATCCTGATAGTTAGATGATTTTAAATTTTATGGACTATAGGTCTCTAGTTTTATTTAAATATATGTGTTGGACTTGACATAGACATTTTGAACATGTTATTTCATGGACCATTTCACATACATTATATCGATTAATATTATCATATTTGTGTTTATTTATATTAGTTGACTTTAATATGATGATTATATATGCAGTCAATTATAATCGTGTTATGTTCATTTTGATTATTATATGCACTCATGTATGTATAGATATTTTATCTAATTTTCAAGTAATGCATGCACTATATAAATTCTTATCTAGAATCAAATTTCATATATATAATTTGTCACATGGTTAGGTGACAAATCAAAACATTCCTTAAATAGTTTAGATCATATTCATAATAAATTAAGGGTAGGTAATTTTAACTATTTTCCAATTCTAGCAAATATTTGAATCAATAAACAAAAATCTATCTCCTTGTATGTATAAAATGTATAATCTATACAATTGAACAATTATATAAAATGTGGTAAATACAAGACATGAAATGTATAATCTATAAAATTGGAACAAGATATTTAAAAAGTGACTAATAAGTTCATTGAAGTTTATCCATCAAAAAAACATATATAATGTATATTGATGTTTAATACAACTATATAACATGATGAAACATATATGTGCATGTGGATACAATTAAAGCTTATCCACTTTTAGGTGAAGACCACAAATTGATATTTACATAGTCTCTTGATAAAATAATTTTTCAGTGACAATCACATGGTAGACTGACTTGATGAGAACCTACAAAAATAATTAATGTAAGTAAAGTAACTATAGTTTTTATGAGTCATTTAAGTAAATAATTCATGTGAGAAAAGAAAAATATATAGTAAAAGTTAGAAAATTGGATCATATAAATTCCATACAAATTCAAATGATGTTTTCCATAGGATGGATTAAGGGGACCTAAGAGGATATAGCTTAAGGGGGGTCCTAAGATAATTCCTTAAGGGGAGTTAAGAGGATGGCTTAAGGGGATACAAGAGGGTGGAATAAGGGGAGTTGATAGAATGACTTAAAGGGATGTAAGAGGGTGGATTAAGGGGAATTGATAGAATGACTTAAAGGGATGTAAGAGGGTGGATTAAGGGATGCATGTCATGAACCCTAGGATATGGCTTAACGGGTCCAAAGAGGATGGCTTAAGGGGAATTATGAGAGTGACTTAAGGGATGCAAGATTGTGGATTAAGGGGATGTAAGAGGATATGACTTAAGGGTCCTTTAAGAGGATGGCTTAAGTGGATACAAGAGGGTGGATTAAGGGGAGTTGATAGAATGAATTGAAGGAATGTAAGAGGGTGGATTAAGGGGAGTTGATAGAATGACTTAAAGGGATGTAAGAGGGTGTATTAAGGGGATGCATGTCATGAACCCTAGGATATGGCTTAATGGGTCCTAAGAGGATGGATTAAGGGGAATTATGAGAGTGACTTAAGGGATGCAATATTGTGGATTAAGGGTATGTAAGAGGATATGACTTAAGGGTCCTTAGAGAGGATGGCTTAAGGGGATGCAAGAGGGTGGATTAATGGGAGTTGATAGAATGACTTGAAGGGATGTAAGAGGGTGGATTAAGGGGAGTTGATAGAATGAATTAAAGGGATGTAAGAGGGTGGATTAAGGGGATGCATGTCATGAACCTTAGGATATGGCTTAACGGGTCCTAAGAGGATGGCTTAAGGGGAATTAATTATGAGAGTGACTTAAGGGATGCAATATTGTGGATTAAGGGGATGTAAGAGGATATGAATAAAGGGTCCTTTAAGAGGATGGCTTAAGGGGATGCAAGAGGGTAGATTAAGGGGAGTTGATAGAATGAATTCAAGGGATGTAAGAGGGTGGATTAAGGGGAGTTGATAGAATGACTTAAAGGGATGTAAGAGGGTGGATTAAGAGGAGTTGATAGAATGACTTAAAGGGATGTAAGAGGGTGGATTAAGGGGAGTTGAGAGAATGACTTAAAACCATAAGCCCTAAACCATAGGACCTAAATCCTAGGAGATGAACCCTAAACCCTTAAAACCCATATAGATTTGTTATTCTAAGAATCTCATAAAACCTAGAAACCCTAAACCATAAACCATATGACCTAAAGACTAGGAGATGAACCCTAAACCATTAACCCATATATATTTGTTATTCTAATCATCTCATGAACTCTAAACCCTTAAAACCTATATAGATTTTTTATTCTAAGCATCTCATGAACCCTAGAAACCCTAAACCCTAAACCATATGACCTAAAGACTAGGAGATCAACCCTAAAACATTAACCCATATAAATTTGTTATTTTAAGCATCTCATGAACCCTAAACCCTTAAAACCCATATAGATTTGTTATTATAAGCATCTCATGAACCCTAGAAACCCTAAACTCTAAACCATATGACCTAAATACTAGGAGATGAACCCTAAACCATTAACCCATATAGATTTGTTATTCTAAGAATCTCATGAACCCTAGAAACCCTAAACCCTAAACCATTAACACATATAGATTTGTTATTCTAAGCATCATGAACCCTAAACTCTAAACCATATGACCTAAAGAATAGGAGATGAACCCTAAATCATTAACCCATATAGATTTGTTATTTTAAGCATCTCATGAACCCTAAACCCTTAAAACCCATATAGATTTGTTATTCTAAGCATCTCATGAACCATAGAAACCCTAAACCCTAAACCATATGACCTAAATACTAGGAGATGAACCCTAAACCATTAACCCATATAGATTTGTTATTCTAAGCATCTCATGAACCCTAAACCCTAAACCATGTGACCTAAAGACTAGGAGATGAACCCTAAACCATTAACCCATATAGATTTGTTATTATAAGCATCTCATGAACCCTAGAGACTTAAAGGGATGCAAGTGGATGGAATAAGGGTAGATATACGAGGATATGGATTAAGGGGTCCTAAGAGCATGGCTTAAGGAGTGTTGAGAGAGTGACTTAAGGGGATGCAAGTGTATGGATTAAGGGTAGATATACAAGGATATGGATTAAGGGGTCCTAAGAGGATGGCTTAAGGGGTGTTGAGAGAGAGACTTAAGGGGATGCAAGTGGATGGATTCAAGGTGATATACGAGGATATGGATTAAGGGGTCCTAAGAGGATGGGTTAAGGGGTGTTGAGAGAGTGACTTAAGGGGATGCAAGTGGATGTATTAAAGGTAGATATAAGAGGTATGGGTTAAGGGGTCCTAAGAGGATGGCTTAAGGGGTGTTGAGAGAGTGACTTAAGGGGATGCAAGTGGATGGATTAAGGGTAGATATATGAGGATATAGAGTAAGGGGTCCTAAGAGGATGGCTTAAGGGGTTTTAAGAGAATGTCTTAAGGGGATATGAAATCAATTATAAAACTTTTATAAAATGGCAATGAATTAAATTTAGTTTTATATTTATACTATCAATTAAATGTATCTAGAACTATATATAATTACTTGTCTCTAGATTCAAATTCCTTTATAATATATGTTCATCTCCTCTCTCTTTTGTAAAGAATCTAGTTTTGGGAGACCTAAAACAAAAAATGATATAAAAATTTGATTAGGAAATGACTAAAGACAAATATATATATCAAAATTTTAAATATACATACAACTATATACTTACCAATATTTAGTTACTCCATTGTACCATCTACATCCTCTCTTTTTTGTAATGCATCTATGATTTTCTCATGATCATCCATTGAAAGTTTCCATAAAACTTTATTAGTAGGCATCCGTTGATATCTAACTAGTTTTATATTGTTTTCCAAAATCAAATGTGAATAATGTATAATCTTCTTGTGTCTTTCATAATCTTCAAATGCAGGCAAGCCATTCTTTCTTATCAAATATTTTCGAAGCCAGGTGCCAACAACAACCACTGAACTAGTTGGATACTTAAAGTTCTCATCATCCACTCTAGGATGTACCAACTTATGTTTTCTCTCAACACATCTAGCCAACCAATACTCCATCTCCTCTTCATTCCCCTCAGGTGCAACAACAACATACACATGTCCTGCAAAAATAGATAAAAAATTCAATAAAGAGTGACTTATATTTAATTCACATATAAACATGCATGTCATATAAAATTCAACTCAATAAATAATGTAACTTCTTGTACAAGATCTGAAACATGATCATAATCATCTGATGCGAACACTTGATTATCTTCAATTGTCATTCCATGTTGAACATTTTTCGATGTAGGTGTTAAGTCTCTTTGTTTCGATTGTTCGACCCATTTCGTATTTTCACACACCTCCCAATCACCTACACTACAAAACTGAAAAAAACATTCCAACTACCTTGTCCATATTTTCCATGTGTTTGCATTCGAACTCTTAAACGAATTCCATTTTGCAGATCCATTAATTGTTTCACAATCTTGTCAAGAAGAAATATCATTTTCTTCAACTAACCAAAAGAAGCATCGAATTATTGAGGTCTCACTTGTTCTTGTAGATAATTTGGTATTGCACCAATCTACAATTGCACGTGCATCTCTAAATTTTGCAAGATCCTCAAATTTTAGTTGCTCTCTAGCAACAACTCTTTTCACACATGCACATGCTCCATCGTGTTCTCCCTTACCATGACTAGCTTCAAAAAATTCTATGTGTTGGATATTATTTTCCTTATGAACTCTACATAACCAATAAAACATTCTAGCATTTTTGAATTGACCTGTGCAATTATCTGACCATATGAGATGTTCTAGCATTTGAATTCCTCTCTCTTTTAATTTTTTATAAAATATATCAAAATATTATTGAATAAACTCAGATGAATGTATTCGATTATCAATTACATAAAAATGGTACTCTCTCAAAAAATTTATATTATCTTCTCTACTATCATCTACATGTCTATAAACAATATAAACAAATATAGCTACTTGCACTGAATTATAATACTGTGATTGAATTTCTTTTTGTGGAGAAAGAGTATAATTTTCAACAAAATCAACAACTGACAATATAGTTCCAATTGGGAATTTTTTTTTACATAAATGAAATTGATTATCAAGCCAATGAGCATACTGAGAGTGTTGAACATACTTAGGTACAATCTTATCTTTAAATTCTTTAATAAATGCATGCACACTAAATTTTTCCACAATTAGCTCATAACGTTTTCCAAATTTTCCATTTTTTAAAGAATACTCAACATTTTTTATTTTTTTTACGTCCACTAATTGTTGTCCAAATTCATCTAAACTACTTTCATGCATAGATTCTCCTAATAATGAAAAGTTACCACATCTATCACATTCTCCAGAAATAGATGCTTTTAAATAAAATAAGTTTCCATTAGAGGGTTCACAAAACAAACCTGCTATAAAATCTTTGATTCTTTCAGGTGGCATATTAGTACCACAAATTTCCCGCATAATTTGGTTAGCATGAAAAGTGCATCGTATATATCAAAAACTATCATAATAATAACAAAATTGTACATGTGTCTTACAACAACAATAGATTTGTTTCTTATTAATTCTAACATACCAAGGTTTACACTTTTCGAATGATCTTTGACTTATGATAATATTCAATGTTAAGATTGAAGCATTATTTTTTATATATATAATTTAGTTTGATTCATATCTAAGAGATTCTTTGGATGAGGTTCACAAATTTTGGAGCCCACCCTTAATTTTAAGACATCTCTAATGTTAGGTGATACTCTTGTATTATCATGCCAAAATTTATCGATTAAAGATTTAATTTCATTAGTTAATTTCATGTCTGATCTTGGAAGTCTACCACTAAAACTCCAACACTGATTAATTGGATCCTTTTCAATACTTTCTCTTCTTTTAGTAGCTCTAATCAAAGTTTTAGGATTTACTTTTATACATTTACTAATCTTACTTAACATTCTTTTATTTGAAGTTGCTTTATCAACTAGAGCAATTGTTATTGCACGATGAGCTGCATTCTTATCTTTAGATCAACTTTTCTTACCTATAAAATCAATAACATTAGCAACACTAGATATGACTTGTTCTACTGAATCATCCTTCTTTTTTGGTTTTACAAAAATACCTAATTTTTTCATCACTTTTCTCATTTTCGACATTCTCATTAATTGCACCATGAGTTGACATTGGAATCCTAATTTCTTTCAATAAAAAAACATTTTATATATTCTATTTCCATAAGTTCTAATTTGTCTCCAAGAAACTTTACCATGAAGGTTATCTAGCACATCTTTTTCAATTGTAAAACATTTTCACCTTCATCCATAGAAGGGGTTTCATTTTCATTCACACAAGGGGTTTCATTTTCATTTTCAAATGTAAAAGGGATTTCATTCTCATTTTCATCAATATGAGGGATTTCATTCTCATTTACATTCTCATAAAATATAATTTCATCATTTTTTTGTTTTTGCATTGTTTCAACCTGTGTGAACCTAGATCCTAATACCTGCAAAACACAACAAACATATTAGAAGATTGAAATGCAAGTTAAGACCAAGATTCCCCATAAAATCCATTTAACTATGCTCAAAATAGGAATAAAACAAGAATACAATGAAAGAAGATGAAAAAAAAACTAAATCCTATTAAGAACATGCAAACTCTTGATCTTATGGGGGAGTTGGTGCCAATTTGATGTGGAAATTGGCCCTTTCCCAACTCCTATGCAAGATTTGTTGATTGATGATGAAGAGTGATCCACTTTGATGAAGATTGATGAATGCTCCAAGATAAAATCTGCATAACCTAGCTCTAAAACTCAATTAGATGGATGAAGATTGCTATGAATTTGAGTATAATAACTTTGCACAAATTGTGGATGATCAAATGAGGACATGAGCTCTTTATTTATAGAATGCCAAGATGGATGAATGTCCAAATTTGAGCAATGTGGGACTAACATTCATCCAATGGCATGATGCCACTTGTCAATCTATGAATGGATGAAGGATGTGCAAAATTTGGGGATTGTGCCAATAAATGCATATTTTTGAATTTCAAATTTGTTGAAATGACTTGCAAGAGGGAAGGGAAAATGTAATAAATTCCACTTGGCTCAAGGAAAAGGACATGTAAGACGAAGTTATTTCCTTGTTGGATGTACATGTTGACTTGGAATTTTTGAATTCAAATTTGGAGAATATTCCAAAAGATGCCTTGTGAGGAAAATAAAGATTTAATAAATGAATTAAATCTATTTTCATGTGCAAGTTGCAAAATCTAGAGGATGGGACATGATAAGAGATTAAATTAATCAAGGGTCAATTAATTTAATAGGAGATTAGATGATATGACCTATTTGACTCAAATTTATGGATTTATTTAAATCAAATAAGAGAGGAATATGATAAGAGAATAATTAAATAAGGGTTTTGATTTATTTAATTAAAAGAGATGGTGTTAGATTAATTCAAATAATGTTTTAATTTATTTAATTTAATGGATAGACTTTAGAGATTTAATCAAATAATATCAATTATTTAATTAAACAGGGATAATTAGATCAGATGTGATTGATTTAATTAACAAGAGAGAGACTTAGTTAAATAACTGGTTTATTTAATTAAGGGAGGAATATTGATGAATTTAATCAGATAAGGAGATTTGATTAAATGGTTAGACCGAGGGATGATTCAGGATGAAACGATGTTAGTAGTCAGGATTAGAGTGTGATATCAATCTGTATATTTTTGATGTCTAAACAACCCTAGAATTATTGATATCGTCAATGGTGTATCCAACTTCATCTAAACAAGCAAGATCAATTGATATTATCAAGACATGGGTTTGAAAACATGCCTAGATAGATTGTTTGAATAGGTGCATTTTCTGTATCATTGGGAGGTGGATTTGAAGACATAAGCGAAGTTGTTTGCATATGTACTATTTACATATCATTCAAAGTTGAAGTTGAAGGCATAGTTGGGTTTGTCTCCATAATTGCATTTTCTTCCATATTCACCATCTCCACATTTGCATCATCTACATTCATTTAATCATTCATGGCTTCCTCTTCAACATTCATGGAACTAGATGCTTCCAATTTTTTCATTTGACAGATCCTTTCTCTTGTATCCCTTTGTCTTTTTGCCTCCATTTCTTTATTTGCTTGAATTTCGTCGGGTGTCATTAACTTTCTACATTTTTTTTTGTCTTTGCTTTGATCCCATGGTTACCAAACCCTCTTTTATGACCAGAAAAATGATTCAAGTAACCTATTTTCAAATTTCCATCTCCTTCAAATATTCAAATAAAACTATGTAGTATGAAGATCCTTTCTTCTATAAACTTTGAATTATAAAAACATCATGAATACATCCAAAAATTCTCTTTTTCCAAATCTTCTTGTAAAATGTTCTTGTACTTGATTCCACTTCAAAAAAATTAGCTTGTACTTGTCTCTTCCAACAATTTGAATAGAATATGCCCTGCACAAGACAAATTTGCAATAAAAACCATAGAAAATGGCACTTTTGGACCATACTGCAGAAAAGGAATGCTGCAGGAAAAATGTGTTTTATCAGTATTTTCCAAATTAAGAAAAAATGGCTATATAAGAAACACATACATGTTATAAAACACATACGTGTTCTATTTTAGGAACGCGCACATGTTATATAAAGCATACGCGTTATATAACACATACGCATTATATAACACATACATGTTACCTTTACCCAATGGGTAAATAGATAACGCGTATGTGATATGAAACGCGTATGCGTTTCATTGAAATAACACATATGCATTTTATTAATGCGCACACATTATTTAAAAATTGAATTCCCAACCCACATGTAGCCTTGGTTTTAGGCTCGGGAAAGTCTTGGAAATCTGAGCCTTAGCCTTTGACCTACAACTAAAAAACTAAGGAAAATTTAACAAGAATGTCCAACTTTGGCAATATGGCCGATGGACTTTTTTTCTGAATCAATCTATAAAATTAAAACCCATTAGAGAACATGATGTCTAGTTTCCGAATATATAATTTTTATTAAGATTGGATTATTTTTGTTATATTTTAATTAATTTCTAAGCAAACTAGTCGTTAAACTTTAAATATCAGGTTCTTTTAATTTTTTAATAACTGTTTTTTGGTTAATTTTCTTGTAAAAAAAGTTATATGGAATCAATCTTCAGACAATTCTCTACACAATGAAAAAAAAGATTCAAAAAATGTTTAGTTTAGTTCCAATTATGTTGTCCGTACACGTTGATTTTTAAAAACAACAATTAAGGCCAATAAAAATTCAATAAAAAAAGATATTCAACAAAAAAATACAAAAAAAATTCCTCATCAAGCTTCATGTTGTTAGCTCTCTTTCCTGAAAAGGAATTAGCAAAATACTTTTATTTGGGTAAAAAATGGTGTTCGTACACATGCATGGTATGGTAAAAAAATAGGGACTTTTAAAAAGTGGTTATTATTGATCCTTATCAAAATTTAATTTATATAATCTGGGTATTTGAATAATTTACATATTTGGAAACTAGATTCAAAATGCTAAATTTAATATTAGTGACTTTTTTAAAGATTCATTGTGTAAGTGCCTCAAATTTTCAGTCCAAGTGTGACAAATTCTTAAAAACAACAAAAATACTTCCACTTTTTGAGCTTTTGTGGACCCAACTTCTTGCATCAACCCATACAAGAGAGAATGAATTCTCTATAAGAGCAACCCTAATGATAAAGTAATTAGATCATGACAAGTTTCAACATCCTGTGTGATGAGTTGGAATGATCTTTAATATTAGCTCTATAGTTAACATAAATAAAGCATTAAGTTAACTAATAAAGCAATCTTAAGTTTAACTTAAGTGCATGAGAATTAGAATAATAATTAATTAAAGATTAATTAATTATTGTCTAATAAATGATAAATCTAACATTCATTATGTATAATATACTTTAATAAGACTTTTTTCCTCCTATAACAAAACTTTGTGAACTTTCTTTGTGCATGGATGTTTACTATTCCCATATAATCTAACCAAAGATTACCAAGAACAATATCCAACCCATCCATATCCAAAACATGGAATTTTGAATGGAAAACATATTCATCAATAAAGAGCTTTACATCTTCAATTTTTTTAATATTTGTATTTGATATTTGACTATCCTTGATGTTCTTTTCTTGTATATGTAGCTTCTTGTCTAATTCCATGTTGATGAAGTTATAATTGATACGAGGGTTTATAGAAATGATTACCTTTTCCATTTGAATGCATCTATAAAATTGAAGGATTGAAATTTCCTTCCTTAGAAATAAATTGCATGCATATAAATCCTCTCCTCCTACTAAGTCTTCTCCTTGTCCATCTTTTTCATCATCTTCTTCTTCCTCTTTATTTTCTTCTTCCTTTTCTTCTTTTGGAACCCAACTATGTAAGAAATATTGTTCTAGTTTATCCAAAGAAGAAATATCCTTCCACAATGGTGGACACCATTGTTCAACTTCACCTTTTAAAGATAATGAAAAATGCACTTTCAATATGAATATACTTTTATCGTGAGATATTTTATATTTGTACCACCATTCTAATGCATCTCCACTTCCATGAAAATTAGGAACTTCCATTGGAACTAGGATTTAAGAAAAAGAATGCTTTCAATAAATTACCATTCTAATAAATCTAATTAACCCTGATTTTAACCAACCAATTTATGATATAGTTGGCCTCAAATTAAAAAATTTAAATTAATAGAATTAATAAATTTTATGATATTTATAGAACTTTTTTCTCTTATAAAAGGGTATATGCAAGATCATCATGGAAAAACCAAGCCCTTAAGTGGCGAAAAATTCAGAAAAATCAAAGTTAGACAACTTGACGTAAAAATTTGAATAAGTTATCTATATTATTTCAAAAATATGTAAGAATGGAATCTATAGCAAATTGAATGTAGATTTTAAACTACTAGGTTTATTTTTTTTTTAAATCTAATTGGTGAAAATTTGAAATTTCAATGCAATAGTACTTAAATTTCAAGGAAATAATGAGAAGTAGGTGTCTGTCTGACCACCCTAACCATAATAAAATGATAATATTTTTTTATAAGATTTTAAATATAAGCAGAGGACTCATGTTCCGATGTGATACACATTTCTTGTAATTTTTTTCCAAGTAAATAATTAATTATGATTTTTTATTAAAACTTTTAAAAATATAAAAACTCGTATGTCTCACCACCTTAACTTGATCAAAACTTCATGAAATTCAATTTTCTCTTTTTTAATCCTATAGTATGCGAAGCATAGAATGTGACACATGTTTTGGATTTAAAAAATGTGATACCGTTTGAAAGCTATAGGTGTTTTTCAATCAGCCTATCAATCAGGACTTTAGTCGTAATTCAAGTACAATATGAATAATAATAATTTATTAAATTCAAACTAAAGCATAATTTATATTGGTGGAAAACTATGAATCTCCTTTAAAAACCCTTTTCATTTCATCAATTTTGGGTTAAAAAAGGTCGTCAACCACATACCCTACACATACCCATCATATCGCCACTTTTTGGCCCATCATGATCCTGCATGTATACCCAAAAATTCCTTGATTTGTGGCCTAGAAATAAAAATTATGAAAAATCATAAATTGAAATTATTCACTTAACATTAATCTGATAAAAACCTTAAATTTGGACTATAGATTCCCTTTTTGATCCTCCAACTTTGGAAAAATAATTAAAAAAAATCACAACCATTTGGTAAATATAGGAAAAGGTTCAAAACTAGGGTTTTGTTTACCTTTGTGCAAGTCATAACTTTGATATCACTTGATAAGATCCACACATATAATAATTAGAATAATATAAAGAATTATATATATAACAAAATACTCTAATATTCAATTGAAGAAAAAATAGAATAAATCCTTAAGGTAGGGTAAGACTGTACAATACACCTTATGCATAAAGTCACTCTATGTTATATCTCCAAGAGATCCTAATATAATATCAGACTTAACAAACACCCTTACAATGATAAACGTCTCTTTTATATAGACCTCCTCCTAATAATACAATGGAGGGGTAATCCTAATGAAGGCGTACTCATTACTTGATATAATTAATTACACAAGATATCCACATGACTCATTATAATTAAAGAGATGCATTCCACATGTTGGCATCTCCATCCACTTAAGTACATTATAATATCATATATATTATCAAAAACAAAATATAAGATAAAAAGAAGTCAAATTACTAATTTTGACTATTATTTGCTTGTGTTATAAAATGGGATCACACTTTGTGATATATATTGAATGTGACCATTTTTTATGATATATAAAATGCGATAATTTTTTGTTACTATAAAAAGAAAACAAGAAAAAACCCAATTGTCCATTCATAGCCATGACTGGGAAAGGAGTGTGGGTAATTTAAACAAAATGTAATTTTATTTTACAAAATTTACCCTTCCATTTTTTTTGTAATGTCATGTAAAGGACAAGTAAGTAGGAAAGATTTTAATATTTTTTAATCAAATCATGTTTGCATTTTTATAAATTTGACAATTTTGGAACACATTTCTTATATATGTTATTTTTCTAATAAAAACTTCATAAATCCTAACCCAAAACCTAATATACTTAAATAAATATTTTAAAGAGATCCATGCATCACCCCAATCTACTCCCACCCTTCAAACAAACCCTAGAGAAAGTCAAAAGAAATTATTAGGGCATTTAGATCAAAGTAAATTCCAACTTACATAACAAGTTTCATCGTTGAAGGCATCCATAGGAAACCATTATAGTGCATTACTTGATTCATCATTGGAAGTAATAATGAAGCAAGTTGACTTAATCATGAGTCAAATTGATCAATGGAAATCGCATAGATATTTATTTTTCTAATTTAATGCAATAAATTTATCTTACAATTTAAAAATAAGAAAAGATATAACTAAAGTCTAAGTTTGTGGCATGTTTATTGATCCCAAAAATAATACAACCCTTCCAATGACTTTAAAAGAGATTTATAATTCATTGGTGCAATCATCTTGATATAAAAATAATTGGGACGTGGTGGATGGTCTTTGGCCATCCTCCATGCAATAACCATGAGGTGCCATTATATATTTTGAGAAAACTTTACTATGAGTTTTTCCTTCAAGAAATTTCAAATTATTTTTATATGAAGGAGATTTAGGGTAGAGATAGAGGCTCTACCCAAGATAGAATAGAATCTCAAGGAATACCTAACCTTCAATGAAGACCACTAGCCCAAAAATCTATACACCATGCACGATGGTGCCACCAAAAATCAAGGAGACTATGGAGATGCAAACTCTTCATGCTATTGCTAATCTTATAAACACCCTTATAAATCATAGCACATGGATGTCCCATCCTTGTGGTCCAACAAACGATCAGGTAGAAAGATCATTGAGTTTTATTTCTTGTACCTCCCATTTATGCTATAGTTGTTACCATTTTTTCTCTAGATGAGACCATGATCCATAGAGTGCAAAGGGTGTCACCTCCCATGAGTGCACTCATTATCATTATAAATGAATTGGTAGAATATAGGAAGACCAAGTAGTATTGGGTGGTGAGGCAAATAATATGGTGATCAATGATGACCTATTACATAATTTATTTGGGGATCACATACATGCATTTAATATGAATTTATAACATATTTAAAATTTTATTCTTAAAATTTTAACATGTAAATTAATTTTTTTTATAATTGAGTTAACATTATGTATTTATTATATATTTCATGGTCTAATGCCATAGAATGGTACATCGTTGATCATTCCACTTGCACCATCTTGCATGCCTATTGATAGTGTGAACTCTGAAATTGGTTTTATTGAGGTATGTAATAGTATGTTTTATATTTTTATTTTACAAAATCTAATATATTGTTTATGTATAATCGAGTTTCTTAGTTAAATCTATCATTGTTTATTTAGTTGATGCATTGAGCTATCACACCTCTTGGTATATGACAAAAAATGGATGATCATGATGTTACATTAATTTCATCTTTAATGTGTGTAACATAGGTATAAGTATAAATGTATTCATTTAATTGTCATAGTTGTCATCATTTTGTCTCAATTAACATAGTTAGGTATTTGAAAATAATAAATATATGTTGCTTTTGTTATGCTATAGATTGATGCAAACAATCCTAAGGATAGACCTCTCTTGATGATGATGGACATCATAGGAAATAACAATTAGAATTTGATTTTGTTGTAAGTGTTTATTATTTTAATGTCAGAAATAACATTTTTTAATCACTATCTAGTACTCGATATGATGATAATGAACATCAGAGGAAAGAACAATTAGACTATGAGTTTGTTATAAGTGTTTATTATTTTAATATTAGAAATAATATTTTTAAATCACTATCTAGTATTCAATATGATTATGATGAACATCATAAGAAAGAACAACTAGATTGAGAGTTTATTGTAAGTGTATTATTTTAGTGACATAAATTATATTTTTTAATCATTATCTAGGACTCGATACAAGCCATATCATTAGACACATTTATGAACTGTATTGCCGATTCGACCAAACATAACTAACTAGTGCCAAGGCAAGTGAGCAAACTCCTGCTATAATGGATTAGACTGCTAGTTTTTCAAACGAACATAAAAGATTTTCCAAAAGATATTCATCACAATCTTTCCAAGGCATTGAATATTCTAAAAGGAGATCCATCATAACTTCTTCTTCAGTTGGAATCGGGTGATTTGTTGATCTGAGCACCCAACATTTCTGAAAGGAATTTGTAGTTTGTTAATTAGGCTTCCTCCAAGCAAAGCATGTCATCCACATTACTCAAACCCATAAAATCTTTTTCAAAGCCCACACCCATCTCAAAAACAGCCTTGTCATTACAGTTCTTTGAGCTCTGATTTCCATGTGAACAAGTACCCACTATCAGAGGCACACATTCTTCAAACCCACCTCCAATCAATCAACTGCTTGAGAAATTGCAGTGATACTGATCCTTCACTAGGAAGCTGTTGTTGCCTGCGCTCCATGACACAACACTGTCTGTTGACAGAAGACTATTCGCGTAGTCTCAAGATTTTTCTATTACTATTTGGAAGTCGGCTTATTTTTAGCTTTTCTTTTAAAACCAAATTATGAAAGAGAGAGTATACAAACATAATTGTTTTCTAATGTGGACAAATGTCAACAATCAATCACTCACTAATTAAATTATGAAATAAGGAGCATACAAAATAGTGTTTTATTCACACTCGAATGCAAATTACCGAGAAGAATTTAAATAATGAGTATATTCATGTCAGTTTTCAACAAGATTTGTAAATAATATATGGGAATTGTTTTGTAAATTGTGAAAAACAAGTGGCTAGGTATTTTTTGTAGTGGTAAGTTGTAATTTGGATATTTTATGGTATTAT